>JANPWX010000163.1:472917-657197 GCA_024734555.1 Trochalopteron elliotii | reverse complement strand
CACAGAGAGCTGAGCCCATGAAAGGCACTACCACTGGCTGCATCTGGCACAAAGATTTCTAAAGGGGATTGCACACAACTTTATCTGCTGCAATAAGCTGAACAACAATTTTTTATTTTCCAGGAAGGAAACAGGGAAGAAATTGACTGCCTTATTGTATCGGGAAAGAGGGAATTACAAAAAACCACCACATGACTTGCTGCACCAACACAGATACAGTCCTCATTCACACAATCTAATCAGCTACACTAACTTGAGACAAGATCAGTTTGGGTGATTAAGATTAATAGTTCAATCCAGAAGTACTAGCACATATTAAAGTTAAAGCATTTTCCTTTTGTAGAGAATTTGAGTTATAAATTTAGCTAACATCACAGAGAAAATAAGCCCTGGGCCATTTTCCTATGGAACAATGAAAAATGTGAAAAACAACTTCAAATAATAGTTACTTTATTCTAACACCTGCATAGCCATGTTATGCAGTGAATGTTGCTGATTAATTAATGAAGTCCATCTGATGATGTCTCCCTGTGAGGAGCATACAATCTATATTTCAAATTACTTTTGAAATTTTAATCATCAGAATGTAGAATTTGCTCATTAGTTAGTAATAATATATTAAGTTCCTCTCTCTGTCCCCAGATCAAATTGATAAAGCCTAATTAATAAAAGGCATGCCACAGAATATGTGTAGTCCCACTGGTGGCATAAAATGTCGTAAGGGAAGTATAAATCCTGAGTGTTAAATGTGCAGCAACCTGTTAATGGAGCACTGGAATAGATTGCCCAGAGAGGCTATGAAGTCCCTCACTGGAGATGTTCAAGAACTGTCTGGACACAATCCTGTGCCATGTGCTCTGGGATGGCCCTGCTCAACATGACCTTCCAACCATTCTGTGATTCTATGACAGCCCTTCACTAACACAGATACTTTATTAAAAAAAAAATCTGAAATTATTTCAAAATATACAGTCTAGATACAGATCTTCCTCATTTTTGCTCCAACATGAAGTCTCTGTGATAGGCTTTTTCTAGAGCAGTACAGCACTCAAGCCTTCAAAAGCTTTTGAAGAGATATTTTTGTTCTCATCCTACAACCAGCTAAGGTGAATTTTATTGCTAACAAAAAAAATCTCATGAAAAGTACAATATATTTAGCTGGAATCATCACTAACATAGCAGTCACCATCTACCTGGCAAATGTGCATTTTCAGGAATAGGTCATGGTATTTAGGCACCATTGCAATAAGCATCATAGTCACAGTGTCCTGCAGGAGGGAACAGAAGTGCTCCTCTCTCTCACCTGGAGCTGATGCCTTTGTCCTTGAGTGTCAATGGAGAAGGAAATCAAGCCTGGTCTATACAAGTGGCCATGTGCAAAGAGGGCACTGCCTCATCAGTGACTTGCTCCTAGGAGGCACAGCCTTTGCAGCTCTGAATTAAGGACTGTCCCATCACAGAATGTAGGAGACTCTGCTTCGCTCTGCTTCTAGAAGGCTGAAGGTGCTATATAAGCACCTATAAAGGTGCTTTATGTAATTCAATGTGTCACAAAAGACATTTATATATTTGCTTAAAATTCCTCAACATAATTCCAGTGAGTAGCACAAAAAGAACGTTACTTCTGATATTTCTACTTTTGTATTATATACAATTATATATTTAAAAGCAACCCAATTTAATTTCACTTTGCAGCAATACACATTTGGCAACCTTTCAGGGCAGCATAATAAATTCAGATCACCATAGGAATGATATCCAAATTCTGATAGGAACCAATACCATTTATGTGAGTAGTTACAGTACATAAACCAGAAAATTAAAAGATCATTTTTTTCCATTGTTTTATTTTGTTATTTGAATACTGATTTTTATAGAATTTAAAGAGGCTACAGATACATGTGCTAAGCTTATTTACTTCACAGACCAATATCATATATGTTAGTCTAAAGACAGTAATTCTCACATTTTCCTTTTTGTATTCATTCCATGTCTCATTCCTCTTTACAAAACACAGCATACACATTTCTTCATTTGCCCTTTTTACACATTTCTGTCAGCCATACCTCTCACTGACAGTGGAATACCTTTCCTTCCCAGCCACAGTATGGGATTTTTAATCATAACTGATTCTCAATTTTGTTGTTCTCCCCTGACACTAAACACATTTGCCTTAATTTGCACATTAAAATCAATGTCACAGTCAATCATTAGGAGTTTACTGAACTCATAATAGTTGACATGGGTATTTTTTTGTCTCTTGGCTGCTGTGTAACATGAATGATCTTATAAACTTCCCATTTGCTCCTCACAGTGTATCCCCTTCCCGCAGAGCAATTTAAGACATTGCATTCCAAGAAAACAGGTTCTCAAAAGATTAATGTCCAAAGGAAGACAGAATGTGCATCTCAAACACATCTACAGGAGTAGGTGGATGTCAGTCAAGCCATGACAGAGTTCTCCCTGACTCCCACACATTCCCGAGTCTTTGTATTCCAAGGTGAAAGCCAGCTGCTTGCTGACTAATCCTCTCCCAGAGTTCAGTAATGAGTACTCATTTCTGATACTCCATAATAATAATTTTTAACAAACAGGTTTCTCCTCCACCCCTTGGCTCAGAATGTCAAAATAAATTTACTGAACCCAGCAGGAATATGATCAAGTCCAGAAGAAGTTTTAAATTCAGATGTCTGAAAAATCTTCAGCCACATGCTCACTTTGCTAGTGCTTCATTAAAATTTCTCCTTTTGGAAATGCACACATTTTGAAACACCTCTATTTTGGCCAATTCTGTTAGCATTTTCTCCCTTTTTCTTGTGAAAATTCATGTCTGATGTTTTTTATTCTTCATCATAAAATATTTGTCATTTTTTAATTTGCATGAATTTCTGTACTTACATCAATATTTATTTCTAAAATAATTTAAAATAAAAATGTTAATACTCAAAAACTTGAGAAAGCCACCAAATACGACCTCTTTTAGTGATTGGCTCTGGATACTGTCAGATAAGGAGCACACAACTTCAATCTCAGTAGTGCCTACATAAAAATATTTTCAAGATTCACACACATTTTCTACTAAGGTGAATTGATTTAAAATACAGGATAGAGATGATATCTGCAGGTATTAATTGGCCAACACTTCCATGTCTTTGGAACTGCTACTTACAATTCCTACATTTCCTAATAGACTGGTGCTTACTAACCAAGGACCTCTTCTCTCCATACCCAGTGTTCAAAATAATTAATCCTCTATTTTGTAATTTTGCTGTTTAGATCTCAAATGCTGTCTCTTTTTCACTTCCTAGTTGATTAACAGGGCTGATACCAAGTAATGCTACCTATCTCCTATCAAATCTTTTGTTGTCCCTTCTTTTGCTGATTATCCGGGCTGGGAAATCTGTTTATTTTAAGCTGCCCTTATAACAAGACTGCTGCACACACTTCCCTGACTCCTTTCTGAATTCATCACTGTTAGAGGGCCAAATGCAGAAGGCATCAACGTGCAATACCCCAAATGCAAAGACTTTTTACTCACAAGACTGGGTTGCGTGAGAACCAGTTCCACTTGCCAGGATGAGTTCTGTGGCTTGACTTGATCCCCCTGTAACTACTGCTTCCAGCAAATGAGTTTTCCTCTGCTCACTTCTGTTGTAGCACAGTCTACTCCCACTCTCTTGCCTGCCCATTAAAAACACAAAGGGAAAAAATAAGGATTTTTTACCAAAACAAAAAAGCAAAAAAATGAGACCAAACCTAACAGGCCACCTAACAAACAAACAAACAAACAAACAAACAAACAAACAAACAAACAAACAAACAAAAACCCCATGTCTTTTAATAAAATTGCTTTCAAAAACACTTATCCCAATCACCCCATCTTATCTAGCATGGCCTAGTGTCCATGTTCATACTGTTACTGGTCTAATTTATATGGTAAATTTTATAGAGCAGAAGTTTTTCTTCCTATTACCTATGTCTGCTATCTTGTGGGCTAGTTTGTGCTTGGCTTCTACAAACACCTTAAGGGATGGGGATAAAAGCCTGTTCTACTATCATGTATCTCCAAATTCTACATTAAGTGTTTTGTTTTGGGGTTTTCTTGACACAGTACAAGCTCCCAGTTAAAAGGAGAGACCTGGCCAGTTCCATATGTCTGTGGGGAATACTTCATGCCATGTAATGGGATATCACCATTTGGAGACTTTTTTCATATAATCAGATAGTTTTGTGAGGCATCAGCCAAAGTGATGCCACTGCAAGAGCTGACAGAGGGAGTGTAAGTTCTTTCAGCCCCACAAAGACTAAACTTTTTTCCAGTCTTTTTAAAATCTCAGCGATCACAGAGATATTATATTTATACAATGCTTTATAAAAATAACAACTGAATAAAAAAAATACAGCTGAGAATTAAAATAACAAAGCAAAACAGCAGAGAAACTGTTTTACCTCACATTCAGCAAGGGCCACATGCTCACCAGTGGGGGTTACCTCATTTCTTCCACTGTAACAGTGCTGACTGTTGCGCTGGGGATTTGCTGCGAGCAGGCAGGCTCAGAAGGGTTTTATCAAGCAGCTGTGGGATCCTGCTTGACTGCACAAAGGTCACAGATATTGAAGATTCCAAAAGGTTCTTAAATCCCAATTTCCCCAAACTGACTCCAAGAATTGCCTCCCCTATCTCAGAGGTCACAGCTCCATCTCCCCATGGCATGCTGTAGAGCTTGGTTTCACATCATTCCTACTGGCCTCAGCATTTTGATGTGTACCTGACTTTCTATGAGCCTGGAAGGTAAGAAATACAGGGAAACAGCTTTATACAACTTCTCTTTCAATTCTATGTGAAGGTGTCAAGAATTTGCCTTACAATGAAAACTTCTGGAAATAGCATGTGGGAGAGGATTAGGGTTTTTCGTTGGGGTTTTTTTGTTTGTTTATTTTTTAAATCTTTCTGGTTATTTCCAAGGTAAATAATAAATCAGTACTTCTCTTGAAACTGAAAATACCTTTTCAGTCAGTTCTATTTTTAAACTCTTAGATGACTTTCAAAGATCGGGTTTATCTCCTTGGGGCAGTAATTTGCTTATGAAAACTACCTGAAATCAAGAGAATCCACCCAACCAGCCACTTCCCTGACCCTGGCAAATTAATGTACCAGAACACATGAAAGCAGAAAACACAGCAGAGCAATACTTTTTTCCTCCTAGCTCTGTGCTTGCTAAAGCACTTGAAGTAAAACATCTATTAATCTTTAAAAACATTGAATTTAATTACCCTGACTAATGTTAGCTTGTACCAAATGTTACAGATATGTTTTCCTTCATAAAGTACAAAATGTTCTTCTAATTTTAAATTTGTGTAACTAAATTCCAGTGCTCTGAGCAATTTTCTACCTAATTTCGACTGTAAATTGGCACAAAAGCAGCTTCTCTGGAGTGATCCAATCATCTAGTTCACTTCTTCACCCAAACAAATTTATGAAATGCAGTAGTTCAGTTTTCTTTCTGAAAGGCCATCAGAGTAAGTTCTATGGGTTTCCATGAGATCACTACAGTTTTTATTGGAAACTCCACAATGTTCTCTCTTGCACTAACAGTCTAGAATCTGACTTGCTATGTGTTGTCAGGTGATCCAGACTTGCTGGGAAAGGGCTGCAGAACACAATACTTGTACTCTGACAAGGTATTGCAGGGTTGGGCTGTAGACAACTTCAGCTCTCAGGCAGGGCAACAGGTTGTAAAAAGTGAAAATAAATCATCATTGGTCCTGCATTGCCTCCAACAGATCTCCAGAAAGACAGACTGGCTGCTGCTTCTGCCACCAAGAATTCAGTGGTAAATACTGAGTGAAAACTGGTCTTGAAGAGGTACTTTTTGCAAAGACATCATCATTCAGAAACAGTCACCATTCTGACCCTTTCTATTCTTCTGTTAGAAGTGGCAAAATGAAGCCAGTCTCACAGGAATTCTCCTTTTCCCTGAAGCCCCCTTTGCACAGGTGCAGATTAGGGTGGACTGCAAAGCAAAAACAACAGCTCTTTCCTGACAGAAGGAGAACAAACTTTTTTCTACTGTTTAAGCTCTCAACCAAAAAGAAAAAGTAAGCGTACAAACACACACACACCCCTATAATGTTTTAATAATATTGTTGTACGAAGGTAAGTAAAAGAAAATTCAAACCCAGAGGTTACAGGGGTTAAAAGGATAAAATATAAATTGGTTTGCACAGCTAAGCACAAATACGTGAATCATTAAACTTTTTTGAACCAGAGATACAAGCACAGTGGAAGGGAGGAAGATTATTTTTGCTTAGTATAATCTTGGCCCTATGGTATCAAGTCCAGCTGGGATTCTGAGGCTGTCCTATAGAGGGCTGACACATTTTCTCGTCAAAGAACATGAAAGTCCTTTTAATCCAGTCATGAGATATGGAATGCAAAATGTTAATGAAGTCCCTGGTTCATTAAACTTATCTTTGATCCGGTCTGAGTTATGATTATTCTGTAAAAACAAACTGCAAAGCCAAAACAAAGTCAAATGTTGCTGTTAGCTTACTCTCCATACCGAGAAGTGATCCCTACAACTCATTACAAAGAAAACCACATAGCCAAGTGTATTGGTTTGGCACAGCCTGGCTTTGGGCAGCAGGGGGGCCACAAAGATGCCAGCTGTGAGAAGCTGCTGGAAGCTTCCACCATGTCCAGCAGAGGCAATCTCTGATGGTTCTGAAGATGGACATGAGGCTGGCCAAAACTGGGCCGAAGAGAGATGCTGGTAATGCCTCTGTGATGACATATTTAAGAACACAATCAAAACAAAGTCACAGGTTTTTGCTTCTAGTCAGAGAAGAGGAGGAGGTGAGAATATGTGAAGGAAACAACATGGAGACACCAAGGTCAGTGGAGAAGGAGGGCAGGAGGTGCTCCAGGCACCAGAGCCAAGATTCCTCTGCAGGCCATGGTGAGACCATGGTGAAGCAGCTGTGCCCCTGCAGCCCAGGAGGATCCACAGGGGATGCAGAGATCCACCCATAGTCCCTGGGGATCCACGGGGGACGCAGAGATCCACCCACAGCCCATGGGGATCCACCCACAGCCCAGGGGGATCCACAGGGATGCAGAGATCCACCCGCAGCCCATGGGGATCCACCCACAGCCCAGGGGGATCCACAGGGATGCAGAGATCCACCTGCAGCCCATGGGGATCCACCCACAGCCCAGGGGGATCCACAGGGATGCAGAGATCCACCCGCAGCCCGTGGGAGAGGTGCTCATGCCAGAGTGGGCGGATGCCTGGAGGAGGCTGTGATCCTGTGGAAGACCCAGGAGAGAGGGGGCCCTGTTTCCAGGCTGGTGCAGCCCGTCCTTGGAGCACTGCACCCCGTGGAAAAAGTGTCCCACACCGCAGCAGTTTGGGGAGGGCTGTGTGCCCGTGGGAGGGACTCACACTGCAGCGGGTGTGGTTTGGCTACTGCTCATGGGAGTGGACCCACGCTGGGGCAGTTCATGGAGAGCTGTGTCCTGTGGGAGGGACCCACAGCCTCACATGGGAAGGATTCCTCTCCTGGAGCAGCAGAAGAAAGTCTCAGTGTTGAACAGACCAAAACCCCCATGCCCTGTTTCTGTGCTCTGTTGGTGGGAAGGAGGGAGGGGATGGAGGAGAGTAGGTGTTTTCAGGGCTTATTTTACTTCTCATTATCCTCCTGTGATTCTGTTAGTAATAAATTTCACTTTGCAACTAAAGCTGAGCCTGTTTTGCTCTTGAAATATTTCCCCCAGTCCTTACCTCACTCATGAAGCCTTTGTTAACTTTTTTCCCTTTTTCTTCCTTTGCCTGGCTGTGGCCAGGGAGGGAGAGTGAGCAACTCTTGTGGGTTCCTGGTGTTGGGCCCATGTCAAACCACGACACCAAGAAAAGTCTTAAATTCTTTATTCAGTATCTCCTGGGCACTTACCTGTTTGCTAATGTACATTCATTAGCTTTGTTTTTCTTTTTTTCAGGAATAACCTTCTTTGCCTGCATAGAGAAGTAATTTTATAGTATTTCTATCTTCTGTTTCACATTTGTTCCTTGCTAATGGATTCAATGGACCATTCTTAAGTGCTGCCTAAAATTGTTGATTATGGTTCACTCACACACTCAAAGTAAAACTAAACTCTGGATCAGCACTAGTAAATTCAGACATATAGACAGCTTGAAAAAGAGCCACAAAAAAGGGAGAAAATTCCCTTTTTCAGAAATGCATGGTAATCTGCCAAGAACTATTATAGGTACGAATGAACATAAGAGAAAATAAAAACAGTTATAAATGGCAGAAAATCCTAAGATTCAAACATACTCATGTAAAATGCATGACAGCCACAAAGAGAGAGGGAAAGCACTCATCAGAATGGAGAGGAATCACTTCATATATGAATAAGAAATTTTTGTTCAAGGAGTAATCCCTCATCACATCAATATGCTTCTAGGATGTTTCCACAAACATACAGAAGAACAAGGTGTAGAGAACAGCAACACCACTCAAGGCAGAAAAGGCATCTGGACAAGAAAACAGTATATAGACTGGAAATCTTCAGCCTGGAAAAACAAAATCAAAGAAGGATGAAATAGAGGTCTACAGAATCATAATTTAGAAACTAGGAGCATCAAATAAAAATGTTCAGAGATCAAAGAAAAAGGAGGTAGCTTTGTGAATGATAGGTGTTTTAACTTCAGAACCCATTGTGCCTGGGTATTGTGTAGAGGAAAGTTTACATAAATTAAAGAAAATTTTAGACATGTTTTCTGATGAAAAAAAAATGCACAAAAGGTTACTAGCCATGAAAAGACACTCTATCTCAATAGATCCCTAAGCCATAGGTGTCTGGAAGTTCAGCAGACATACCCAGGGGAAACATGTTGGGGTTTTTTCCTTTCTGTTTTTTATTGGTTGCTGTTAAAGACAGAGTACTTGCCTAGGTGGAATTCATGTCTGAATCCCTCAAATTACTTCACACACTGCATGCTTCAAAAAACTTAACACTTACCTTCCTGCTTGTTGTTCAGACCTTATTTTCTCATGTCTTATTTTCTACAAGCTTTATCACTGTATAACTGTCAAAATACTGGATTAACATCATTTCCACATTATAATGATAAAAAATGCATAGTCAGTATTGTGTTTTATGAAAAGGAGGACCTAGTTGCAGAACTTAATAGCTAGCTTTTAAAAATTTAAATCCACTGGTGGAACAAGTAAAATCTCAGGATTTCTAAAAATACACTTAGCTTTTTTGGTGGATTAGCTGAAGGATTTTTACACGAAGATAGAAATTTCAGGGACTAATTAGTGCACAGGAAAGAGAGAAGATGGTAAGCACCAACCACAGCTAAGATAAGAGACAGGCAGACAAGAGTCAGAAATGCTACACCATTACCACAGCCACGGCAAGGATTTTGGGGGCCACACGCACATTGCCCCAGCACACAGCAAGAAACTGCATTCAAAAAATGGCTTTACATCCCTTGTTCAGTGAGCAAGGCCTGTCAGATACATGGCAGTGTCACAGAAAAACACTGCACGACATCAAGCCAACTGCATGGGTATGATAACATGTAATTAGTGTATTTTTGCAACACCCAGGGTCCCTGAGCAGCTCAGTATTCAAGCAGACAACCAAAGTTGGGCTTGGAAGAAAAAATGTGAGGTTATATGTGGTTTTCATGTAGGAAAATGTGATACATAGGTCATACTTCATAAGACATGAGGCAATTCTTTTACTGGCTGCTACTGGGGGTCCTTTCAAATTGGAGGATGAAGCTCCTGCCTAACATGTAGTTTTGTAGAGCCACATCTGTACACACACAAGCACAATGTTCCATCAGTACAATGTCTCTGGCAAGGTATTGCCAAGAGACTGTGATGGAAAGTCTGATTGCAGCCTCATCAAATTACTGAGGGGGAAAATAGTGTTAAACAAAACTTCTGACCCGACACAGAGACTTGTTAGGTCATGACAGTCCAGTTCTCTTCTGGAAGTATTAGAGTGGAGGAAGAAGGATAAAAACTTAAACTAACTAGAAGACTCTGAAATAACAGCAGAATTAGGAAAAGGCTGAAATCTAGCACATACTAAAGTTAGAAGACTGAATAATAACAACATAAATATGGGAAAATATTAAAAATTGAGAGCAAATTGGGCATTAAAATATTCAACACAAGAGAAGAATGAAGATGATCCATCACTCTTTCCTGATCCAAAAGACAGCACAGAATTAATATACCGGAGATCTTAAAATATTTAGATTCTCAGTTACATCTTCACTTTTTTTCACACTTACATGGAAATATACGTATATTTCAGTATAAAGACGTGGTTAAATGACCACACCAACTTGCTTCCCATTAGCATTTCTCACTGCTACCATCAATCTGCTGCAGATGATCCATTACCAGCTTCAGAGATTAAATGTAGTCTCAGTGCTGCCAGGCACACAACGTGCTATGGGATACTGATTAGAACTTAAAATGTATATTAGAAAAGCCCAGCATAATTTTCAGAAGAAACTATCAGTCTCTAATGCATGAAAGGACCCAGTCAGTAACTTCAGCATTACATTTTGATGTAAGCATTTTCTGCCTCTACAGGAAGTTCCCTTTTATTTTGGTAATTTTGCTAAGAGCCTTTTGAAAACTGCCTAAACTTTGCTGAGATTTTACTTCCGATCAGCTGCCACAAGCTAGCCAAAATCATTTTTCCCTGTGGTGAAAATGACATCGGGGAGTCACATTCACATTTTTCATCAAGACCCTGATGGTAAGCAAATGTGCCGTAAGGTCCAACACGGTTTCCTGTCAGGGCTTTTTCCAAACTTCCGGCATTCCTAGGCTGCCACCCGGCTGTGGGACCAGAGCAAGCCTTGCCTGAGCTCACTCGAGCCCTTCCTCGTGTGTGAGGTGGCTGCTCCTGGTGCTGTGCTCAGGGAGCCCTGGGGTGTGTGAGGGCACAGCCACACACAGTTCACACACACAGGCAGTGGAAGAGCCAACAGCAACACGCACCCAGCCTGCAATAAATATGTGGGCAGTGTGTGGAATGGCCTCTGCAGACAGCAGCATCAGCTGAACACAACTGACAACTGGTTTATTGAATTATTAAATTAACTAAATAAAAACTAGCTTACATTGTGATATGGATTACCCCAGAGACAGTGAACCAAAAAAAATTAATGACACCTTGTTGCTAGCCAACCCACCTGACCTCTCTCCCACTTTCTGTAAAAATTTCTTTTGTCCTCTGGCTTAGGCTTCAAAATACAGGCTTCATCACAACCATGTGTTTCTTGTTTTTCAAACAAAACACTGGAAACTGAAACAAAAACCCAAGAAAGGTTTTAAAGAATTCAGAAGTGTTCTGTAGTGCTGTCTTTATTCTTAAAGAATACACTGAACAAAAATAATATGCTTTAAATTACTGCATGAATGAAAGAAGTGTCTCCACTTACAAAAATAAATAGCAGCTGCAATACTTTTGGCTTTTAAAGTTGGGGAAATCAGAAACGTTGGATTTCTAAAGAAATCAACCTCTCTGTTCCTTATTGGGCACAATCATACAAAATTGTGCCCTCACCACAGGGCCACTGTAATTTATTAATACAATCTGCCAAGTTGTTAATTTGGGATACAGTGTTCCAAACAAACGGCAGTTGGTTGTAGTATGACCATGCTCCTTTTCTCATAGGAATGTCCCATGACGTGTAAAATGGCAGCAGGGCCTTGTAAAACTACTCAGTTTTGTCACCAAGAGGCAATTCTTTGGAAGAGGAATTGCTGGTGGTCAGTTGAAGTGGTCATGAACATGCTTTTCATCATTGGGCTGGTCATTGTAGAGGGGGTATTGAGCAAACCCAGCCCCCAAAGGCTAACAGGGTTTTTAATTGCTGCAGGACATAAATCTGCTCTGGGATAACAGCAACCCTGTCCTGTCCAGGTGTAACTTCACCAGATGAGCTGAGAGGTCTCTGAGCACTCCCTACAGCACTGTTTAGAGGGCAGTATGCAAAGGCTGTCATTGCATTGCCCATAGCTGCCACACTTCCTCCCCGCTGCAGCTGGCCACATCCACGCTTGTCCCATACACTCAGCTGCTGCCATTAATTCAATTCGATTATTGCTACCAGTTGCTATTTAAGTCTCAAATCCAAGGGTGAAGTCTAATGCAGGCAAGAATGAACAATCTTACAACCTACTGTAAGCAAATAATGAATCCCTGAACCAATTTTTCTACTTTGTGGGATGAGGGGGGTGTTGTTTAACATACCAAAGCATCTATGTTCCCATTTCTTCTGTAGGAAAGAATTTGAGTAGCATGCCATGGAACAGGCAGGGAACTTGAGGTATGTCATGCAAATTTATGCAGAGCTGATTTAAAAGAATAGAAGCAGATTTTCTATATATATGCATGCCAATTACACCATATGATTCTATTTTTATTTCCTCTTTCTGTGTCACTCTCCCTTCAGTTTGCTTATCATTTCACACAAGCACATATGGGGGACCACACCTTTCACTTGCACAAACCAAACAAAACAAACCAGCTATTTTTAAGAATCCATCGGCAACTATTCATTCAAAGCTGTTCAGAGCACTCATCTGGGGTTGCTAGGTGACAAACTATGTATTCACCTCTCTCCTTATTAGCAAAAGAATTTAGCAAGAAAAGTAAGAGATGTAGCTGATTTAAGCACTGTCCACACGAACTGTGTCAAGCCTGCAGGAACTTCGGCTGTTGACTTGCTCATACTTCTGTGAAACTTTATCCTCCCCAGCTGCAAGGAAGTACAAGTGTCAATTAGACAGAAGCTCCATCACACCCCTGAAAATGTTTTTTCATTATCCTGATTTGGAGTCTAAATATTTGGTTGTAAGTGACACTGCTTAAATGAGACATGTCAGTTTATAACTCAATGTTGCAAACGCTTTTTCATTTTTTTTCTTTTGTCAAATTCATTGTTGCTGCAAAAACTCTGATCATGAAAATATGAATGAATTGAATGACTTTAAGACTGGTAAATAGCAGGAAGGCAGCAGTGCTGTTTGTCATAAATCTCTATGTAAAACAGTCCTATCATTACTAGAGATACCTTTTAAAAGAGTGCACTGCTATACAACAGATCTTACTGGACATTTATCTACCTAAACTTTGTCATGAAGTCCTGCACATTCCACAGCCTCATGTTATCCACACAGCTTGGTGTTTAATGTCCTAAAATATCTTGATAGCTAGCAAATGGTCACAGATGTTTCACTAGGCTTTTATGAGGTTTACTCCCAAGACTGCAAGGTGCTACTACAAAAACACAGACGGTCTAAGGATGGCTCACTTAATAAGTAAAAAGGACAGGCAAGATCATGAGCACAGGGTAATGGAATTGTACAGCAGAACAGTCATCATTCATCCAAAACTCCCACTGCACTCAGTGCAGAGTGAAATGACACAGTGAACTCCTCAGCATTGACCCAGTCACCTGAGCCTGACACCTTTCCTTTTTCATAGTGAAATGTGTACCAAGATGTTGTACAAGGTGCAGTGCTGTATTCATGTACCTTTCTTCTGGGTCTTTGTGGTGCTAAATCCTTACTGAAAACCCAAAGAATGTGCAGTTCATGGTTCTGTATGCAAACAAACTGGGTTCACTCACACAACAGATATTTGTCGCTGGAATGAAAAGAGCTTGAAAAGGGACAAGCCACATAGTGCCCAAACCATTGTTTTGCATGTAAGGGCCCTAAAAAACTCACACAAAGTCAAGGACAGATTTGGTGTGTTTGTTCCCAAATGACTGCAGGCTAGATGTTGTAGGTGCACCAGGCAGGAGGGGAGAAAGGGACAACAGCTGGTTTTGCTCTCTCTGGACTGCAAGCAATGGTTGCCTCGACTTTTGGTGTTAACTGGCATATTAAGGACAGTGGAAGTGGAGGGGATGTTGGCCTCCTTCCCATTCACTAAGGCTTAACTGTATCAGCACTGGCTTGTAATTAAGTGTGGGTTCCCATGTACACAAGGGGTGCATTTAGAAGCATTCTCCAAGTGTGGGTATTGGAAAGTGACTCATGAGAAACAACATAAAAAATTAAAATCTGAATACTGATCACCCTTTTCTCTCACCTCACCGCCTTCCTAAAAGTAGGTTTTAAAAACCTTGTATATACAGTTATTCTAAGGATTGTGCTTCCACTCCTTCCACCCACTCCATGCAGATTTACTTGAGGTCTTTTACAAGCTCTGGTTTAACAAATATATGCATAAAATTATTTACTTTCTCCCCTGCTCTGGTCCTCTTATCTGCAGATTCCTGTGACAGCCCTCCTTCATTTCTCTGTTCAAGTCATGTCATCCAGCATTCCAAACCACTGATTGTTTGAGTCTTCTAAAATTAAACTGTGTTAAGTTAGGTTTCTCTTGGTTTGATTTGGTTTGGTTTTCTTTTCTGAAACCTCCCAGATTCCATGTCTCTTAATAGAGAATATCACTGGTCTCAGTCTACAGCCTGAAAACAAAAGACTCAGAACAGAAAACCAAGCAAGCAAGATGTCAAAATTCTCAGCCTGAAAGAAAAACAGCAGCACCAACCATTGATTTTCAGGTCCCACATCTTTCTGCTCACTGACATATTCTGATTAAAGGCTTACAGGTATAAACCCAGAAAGACTTCATTGACTCTGGCAGAATAACTTCAAATTTAGCAGCTGAAATTAAGATTTCAGTCCAACTCCCATTTTGTAGAAGATAGCTCAATCTATAGCTTTGCCTACAGATCTATAGGTGAATAGATCTGTTTGATCTAAAGATAGAAGTAGGATTTATGAGCACAAAACTGAAAAACAAACAAGAATAACCTCAGGAAGTAAAACACTTTGGAGCCTGTACCCACTCTTGTGCAGTTCTATTTCACAGCATCAGGGATGAATTCATCCCTTTTTGTTGGCTGCAGTAACTCCTTGTGTTATTTTACATTGCTACATTTCTTTTTTTTTTTGTTTTCGTTCATGCCAACAAGACCATGAGTAGGCGTCATATAAGATAAATCTCACTAATTTTAAAAAAGAGAAACTAGTGAACAGGAGGTGATAAATGCTGTGCTGCCTACTCAGGTTCTGTCACATAAGATGTCACTTCTTTATTTTAATTATATTTTCTGCCAACTCAGAAAAGCCAGTGATTTCTACTGCATGTGATCCTACCTTTTGCTGTGAAATTATTCTGCATAGCCAATTGCAAAAAACATCTACTTGTTTCTGTCCCAATTTTTTCCATATTCATTTTATGGCTGCTTCCTGATGTTCTATAGAAATTGTCTCTTCAGGAAATGTTAAAACATAAATAACAGCTTGTTCATTGCAAAATGACTCAGACTGCACACGGAATTCTTTTTTCAAGCATTAGTAAAACACATAGGGAGCCTAAAAGATCATCTGCATTTTAGATACATCTTTGCTACTGCATTCTCACAGCTAGCTAGCTAGTTTTGATAAAAAAATCTTACTTGATTAAAAAAACTGAAAGCTAAAGAGCCGTGGTATCTAGAATGCATTAACAGTAAATCCTTATCTGTTGGCATGGCAGGTAAGAATTCTTGTCATCCTAGACAGTAAATTAAATTCAGCTTTGAGCAGCACCAGCTGTTTGATGGACTGCTGACATTGGCAGATGCTTTGAGCAGAAGGGCCACCTCTCACAGACCTGGGCTGAGCAATGCCTGCAGCTGAAACAGCAGCATGTGTACATGGACCACAGACACAGGGATAAAATCCCACATTTCACCAAAATAAAATTCACTTTGAAAATGGGATTAATTAAAAAACAAACAAACAGACAAACAATCAAAACCACTTGTTAAACTAGATCAAACTGAAGCCTGAGGAGAGTGAACCAAGACTCAAGTATAAGGATTAAGTCCTGGACGAGTTGCTAACACAAGGTTCACACCAGATTTAGTGCTTCTGTGAGTGAAGGAGGTGGAACTGTGGCTTTGACAAATTATTTTTGAAGTAACACCACTTAAGGATTATTTTCAGTAACAGAGTGAGAAGCAATGAAATTTTATTATTATTATTATATTATTATTATTATTATACTAAACTGGATATCAAAAGCAGGAATGAGAGAATGGATTTTGGGACAAAGCCTAATTAAAGCAGGAGCAGAAAAAGAAAGAACAGCACAGGAAGGTCAGATCGCTTAATCACACACTTGGGGGGCCATCAGATAGCTGAATTATGCTGCAGACAACTTCAGATCCAAGCTTGGGTAGTTCAACTAAATCAAAACATGTCAGACCATAGCCTGAATGCAAAACTACATTTCTGAAGTAATCAGTGTTGTGATTTTTGTGCTATAACTTTCCAGCCAGATTGGTAGTATTTCTGGTCATGTATGAACCTTGAACAAAGGAAGAACATAACTGCCTTTTTATTTGACCATTTACAGTTCATTAATCACAGTGTCCTTATTATTTAGAAAAGTAGATTGAATTAGAGATTGAACATAAAATTGAATTACATCTCAAGTGAAAATGTAGATTCCCTAATAGTTTATTCTTGTCAAATGAAACAACCAGCAATTCAATGATCTATTCTCTGTGGTGGGCCTTCTAGGGACTCTTTGCTCAAGGATAAATTAAGTTCTTCACCCTCTAAGTGCTTGGAGCAATTCTCTGTAGAAATACTGATAATTCAAACTCCAGCTCTGCATTTTAAGGAAGCTTAGGGTCTTCAAAACCATAACCTGACTGGGTTTCCTGGATCCATCTCTACTGCTAGATCTAGCAGAGTACTACTACATGTACACTTGCACAGACAAGTATAACTTAGGCAAAAATTGCTAAGAAACCTCAGCTTTTTTTTTTCTTGACATGTCAAGCCTCTGTATGGGGGCAGGGGGGAAGCATCTGCTTTACCTGACTGTAAAGCCAGCCTGATGGAATCTTGTGTGGTGTCAGATGTTATAAACCCCGTGAAAGTCTGTCACTTCTGAGGGGCCAGTCCTTGCAGAGAAATGGCTTAAAATAATTTTGCAAGACATCTCTTTATGTGTGTTTTGTAAAGTAAAGGTTTTAATATAAGCTGAAAATAACAAATACAGAAATAAAAGAAAGAAAAAGCCAAGTACAGAGAAGCCTCTGACACCTTGCTAAGATACCTTAAAAAAGCACTTGAGCTCCTTTGTGCCCCTTCATAAATACTTAATGTTTTAGGAGGAACAACATGACCCACTGCCAACAGAAGCAGCTACAGGTTCTGAGAAACATTTCTAAATCCCAACCAGGGTCCCTGTGCTGGCATTGGGCCAGTTACAATAAGGGAAGAAGAGAAACTTCTGGGGCTTCTTTTTAAAAGTCAGGAGTGAAACTGGAACCCCTTTTCCTTATTTGGAAACACCTGCTTGGGTGTGGGGTGCATTACTACACCAGTCCTTTCTCCTTCCTTTAGGAAAAATAATGTAATGGAACATCACTTACCTCACATGAGTCTTTAATTAATGTTTGGTTAAATTCAGAACAGAAATTGTTATGTCCTTCTTTACATTTGTACATTTTGAAGTTATCAATAAATCACCCATATTATCTATGTGAAATCCATATTTGTTTACAGTACAACATGTAAGCCTTAGGCAATATTTTTCACAAATCATTTGTATTTCTCTGAAGAAAACTTCCTTTTACTATAGATTTATGCAAAGCTTTTTCTAAGTATAAATAATTTTTCCTGGCCTGTAAGTTCTCTGTTTGTGTGAGCCAAACATTGGCCTATGCATAACTGCGAGATATACCACCTCACCAGAGCGGATCTGGTTTCTTTGTCCCCCAGGAATCTTGCATTTGGGATCATAGAGAGCCCTAATTTTCCTCATCTCTTTTTGGATTTGGAGGCCCTTTCTCCTGTCTTTGGCTCACCGTGTGGCAAGCAGGGCCTTGCTGGGGGAATTTTCCTGACTTTACACTCAGGAGTCTTGGGCTTACAGTTCTACACTACAGTGAACAAGATGGTGATGGATTAATGGTTGGAGATTATGACCTTAGAGGTCTTTTTCCACCCTAATGGATTCTATGATTCTATTATTCTTCACTATAAATGACCTTCACGCCATTCACAGTGCCACAATATTCCGCATTCCCTGTGCATCACACGGAAAACTCTGTATGCACATCTTATCCAATACACAACCCCCTGCTTCTGGTTCTCTGTAGGGGTTCCTCCTGAAGCAATACCATGGATGACAGGTTTGCTATCAGAGAGTTTTGAGTACCCTTCATCACTTTAAGAGGTTTATACACACTTTAACTGTACATAACTCTCATCTGCAGTAAGTGCTCATTGAATGAACGTGTCAGCATTGCATGCAATGTGAATATAATATTTATTTGGGATCTGTAGAAGCTTCAGGAGGTGATTGTGAAGTTGAATCATATTTACTTTTATGTGCTAGGAAACCAGCACAATGCTTGGAATGAACCAAGGGTTCTGAGGTGTTGAAGACTGTGGCAGTTTCAGGCACACAAAGGACGAGGCAGGCACAGCAGGTCAAGGGAAAGCTTCTCTCTTTCAATTATCTGACTCCATTACTTATATACATTTGTACAGAGGTCAAGAGATTGGTTACACAGGTTGCCACCTCTTTGACCTGGATGGTGAACATCGCCATCCAGCACATTTCTCCTCCCAGAGGAGAAAAATGTAAACACAAGATAATTTCTAAAAACATACATTGTTTTCTTGAAGCTGCGTGAGAACAGCACTGCAAGATTTCAAACACTTGCACTTTCAAGAGAAACTGAAGGCAACAGGAGACCGCACTCGGTTATGAAAATCCCCTCTCCCAGGGGAAGGTCTGATGGGGCACTATTGGCTTAACTGTGCTGATGTGAGAGGAGCTGAGGAGGTGTCATCAACCATCAGGGACCCCTGAAGCATCCCCAGACCCATTCCTGAAGTCTTCCACCAGAGCACTGCACGTGATCCAAAGCTGTTGCAGCAGATCCAGGGTCTGTTGCAAGAGGCAGTGTAAAACTTCCCCTCACACAGGGGAGGTACCTGGATGTTCTTCCCACCCAGTCCTAGTGTATTGTAACCATCAGACTTTGTGGTTTTGGGGCTTCTTGATGGGATGGATCAAGACAGACAAAGACCATCACTTCAACCAGCAACAGCAATCCAATCTCATTGCAGATCCATGGGTGGTGATTATGCATCTTTCTACTCATCCTTTCTTTTTCTGTCTTTTCCTTATACATTTTCTCAAGTAATATTTTTATGCTTTCATATTGATATATTATATATATTATGTATTATATTATATTATATTATATTATATTATATTATATTATATTATATTATATTATATTATATTATATTATATATATTACTATAGATAATAATAGCCAAAATGGCTACATACCTACTTTCCATTGCAACCAAACTGTTCTAAATAGACCCTACACAAATATATATATATTTACAAACACCAATCATTAGGTGTTGTTTCACTCTAATCTGCCCCAAGAGATCCGTGAACAAGAACCTGGATTACTCTCTCCTTCATGAAAGCAGGTCATAACACACAGTATGTCAGAAAGTCTTCATGAAGTGCAGATTTCCTCTTTACTCCCATTTATGTAGTGCATGACTCTGAAATGGCTCACTCCCTTCAGAAACATTTGTAGGGTAAAAAACCCGACTCTCTGTAATTTGTAAAAGTCTTCATGGTAGAAAATTCTTTTATACAGAAGTATTAATTTCTTTTCACCTTGAAAAGTGTGACTTCTAGGAAACAGCTCTTCTGCAAATCAGATCCTGGTTGCATTGCTGGTCTCAGAAGTCCAGCTTGGTAGCTTAGGCACCATCTGCCTTACTTGATGCACAAAAACTACAGCCCAGTAGGCTACAGAGAACCAAAATGGCTCCTTTTACCATAGTATCACAAGCAATTTAACAAATGATTAATGAGCATCTCAGTTATCTCACCAGGGACCTCTGGGGACAAGGTGGCAAAGGAGAGCAGACAGCTAGCTGGTAGGTTAGGTGGTATTGCTGCTCTGTAGAGGGAAACCTCTTCTACTCATTAATTGAAGACTTGGGCTTCTTGTCTACATGCATGGCATCATACACAGGATTTGAACAGTTCTGCTATTGGGTTGATGTTACTTTTTCCCTTTTTTTTATTTTTCTCTCTCTAAGTTTGCAATCAAACAAAATTACTGCAATCATAGAATACGTTCATAGGAGAGGTTGGTCAGAAAAGAGGAAAATATTGAAAGTTTAAATCCTGGAACAACCATGCCCTTCCTCCCCAGTGACAAAACCACCAAATTTAAAAGAGGCAAAGGAAAGACCTGACTCAGCACTCAAAACAAAAAGTCATTGCTGCCAGGTATGTAACTACATGCATCCTATAACCAGATCTTGTCCCAAGGAGAGCTGTGATGAGACTGATGATTTCATTATCCACTTTTTGCAAAATCCATCTAGCACAGACAAAGCCCAGCAGGTGCAGAGCATGAGAAGTTCATTTCTGGCTCACCAGTAGTCAGGAAGTCTATAAGCTATAAAATGTGCACCTTGGTAAATGAGACCTGTAGCTGGTGTATTACCCTAGCTCTTTCTGTTCAACAGTCCTACGTGTTAATGAGGAATCTTACTGGATAAGTGAAAAAAAAGCTCACATCAAATATTCCCCTGCCTTTGTATAGCAAGTCTGTTGTCCTTCATCAGTACTCCCTGCCTATCTTGTTTGTCTGAAAATGTGCTTCCATTTGCTCCTCTAAAATTAGAGGAGCAAATGGAAGCATGGTTCTGCTGAACTGTTACATTTTCAGGGTAGAACAGAAGAGGCAGTAAAATGCCTAGCACAAGAACTGCGCTGAAGCCAGCACTTCCATATGGTGGAAAATTATGTTGGGGGGATTTTTTTTGGGGGGGGGACTGTTTTTGTGTGTGTGTGGTTTTGCATTTTGAATAAGAAATTTTTGCATTCTGAATAAGAAAAATTAAATCAAAATGTTAACATTGCACTAGAAAGATGTAAATTTATAATCAGCCCGTTTAATTTCAAAGAAATTGACCCATTTTTTCAAGATATAGAAATATTTTTGTGATTTCATTCTTTCTCTTCGTAAAATAAATGTTTTTACCACACAACTCTTTAAATGAGTTTGCAATAATGTAGCAATATTGAGAGAGAACAGGAATATTGAATAAGAACATTGAATATGTTGATATTCTAATTGGTATTCATTACAGAAATTAGTCATTCTCAGTGATGTGGCAACTGCTGCTTGGTTTACTTCTTAACAGGTGGTACAGCAACCAGTGGAATATAAGTTTGAAATTCATGGCTGCATAATTCATGGCTGGCAATTTTCTGTTACCTTTTCTTGTATTTGTATTGACAAAAAATACAAATATAATTCAAAAAAAATGCAGCAGGTAAACATTTTAATTTTAGTTGAAATTACCAAGGCAATCAACACACTCCAGTGAACACTCTGAGTCTACAAGAGTCTTTCTTTTCCTACAGAAATTATGTACAATTTATTACATGTTGTATCTATCTTAGTCAAGTCAAATTCATGTTTCATGCTTAATCAGGTCAAATTTCATATTTAAGGTGTAAGGAATAATGGATTTACTCAAATCCCACAGAATTTCTCTAGAATTTAGCACTATAAAATTAAACCCTTTGTCTGTACCAGGATATCTCAAAAAGACACTACCTGCAAATGAGTCACTTACCCTTTTTGAAGATCATGAGCAGGATTTGAACTGTTTCTTAGGGCAGATTTCCCAGCTGTTCTGGAAGATCTAGTTAAGGAAAGAAATCATACGACTAGGAAGGTATATACATATTTGTACATATATTCCTACCAGACTTTGGTATGAATACCAACATCAAT
The DNA here is from genome assembly GCA_024734555.1 of Trochalopteron elliotii. NCBI lineage: Eukaryota > Metazoa > Chordata > Aves > Passeriformes > Leiothrichidae > Trochalopteron > Trochalopteron elliotii. Next base: position 635,268 of record JANPWX010000163.1, on the reverse strand, counting down.
AAAGTCAATAAAGACTTACTTGAGCACCATTCATATTGTTCACCACTCCACTGTTCTCATCCTTATGTCTGTTCTTCCTACTTTCTTGTCTACTTAAAGTCATTATAAACTGATGACTTGTAGCATATACCTGCAAGTTTTTTCCAAGACTGCCTCTTGTGTTTCTTTCTACTTCTGATCTATCTGTCTGCTAATTAATTCTCATACTGATAAAATTTTAACAGACTGAAATTTACTATATGGGGTCATATTCTCTTTGATGTAATTTCATTCCTAATAAATAAATATTTTCATTCCTATTAAATAAATATTTTCATTCCTAATAAAAATACTGATAGGATATTGTTTAAAAGAAGTCACCGTGAGTGCAATTTTTTTCTGTACTGTTTTTGTGACCCAGCTACCAGTGTAGACCTGGGTTTGGGGGTTGTTGAGTTATCTAAATGTAATAAAACAACAGGAAACTTCCACTGAACTTGCTGGTAACTAGGAGAATGTCACTAAAAGCAGACCAAGTCTTATTTCAAATCTTTTTCAAGGTGATTTAGATCGAATTCTTCAAGTGAACCATCTAGGATTTCTCAGTTTCTTTTCTGTCTGCCATTTCTAAAGACTCTTTAGCAAGAAAATTTTCAAAAAACAACATTTTCTTTTTATGATGAGAGTCTTCCTTTAAAAAGAAGCATCTGTCAGTAATTTTGCAGTGCAATTGGGACTTGGAAACAATGGTCCTATGGCTGTTCCTTCCTGCTGCTCACTGAGTGATTTTACACAAATCTCAGCATGTCTCTGTTACCTTAGCTACCCCTTTTTGTCCTTCTCTGCTAAACTGTGCTGTCATTGTGGCAGGGACTGTGACATACAATCCATTTTTATGGTCCCTCACACAATGAGAACTTGGTCACAGCTGGGGTCTAGAGACACAGTGTGGCAACACAACAAAAGAGACCTTGAGTACAGGGGAGGAGCAGCAGGGCAAACTGCCATCACAGTCTTGGATGACTTAGTATTGACAAGAACTTATTTCCACAAGAAATACAATAGAAATTGACTTAAAGAAGTGTCAGAATATCTTTATCTCAATTCCAACCAGTACTTTTCAAGCACAGGTCTCTGCTTGATGTACTAAATTTCTGGCTTCACCTGCAATGAGTTCACTGACAGGAAATTAAGGAAGAGCAAGCTCTGAATTTGCATGAAAGAAAGCTTTTCCTTTAGATCACTATTCCACAAGGAGGAATATCTGAAAACCAATCCTTAGGTATGTTTTTTTGGACATCTTAATGGTTGGGCTCAATTACCTCTGAGGTCTTTTCAAACCATAGCAATTTTAAGATTCTACATTAATATTTCACCCACCTTGCCAAAGTCATTTGACAGTGTCAGTGCAATCTGGAACAGAGCTATTGACAAATGTTAGTGGGCCCCATGCATGGGATTTTAGCTGTCCAAGGGATCTCAAGAATAGTAGGAAAATGTACAAAAATATGCATGCAACAAGTTGGCAGCAAAGCAGAAGGAACCTGAAGCCATGCTGACATCATCAGTAGCAGCAAGGGAGAAACTTCCCATAATTACTGCTTTTTTAGGAAATATAAGATAATATTATGTACCTGTAGATCATGTGAAACTTTACAATATACAGGTCTCTTAGTGTATATCTGACCCTTTTTAAGGAACAGACACTTCTAGCTCACAGCATGCCTGAAATATCATGAATGAAAAGCTTTTTCCTTCTAACTTGTATTTAAATTATTGTTCAAACTCACTGGAAGATGTTCAGTTTACACAGACTTCAAGATCAGTTTCAATTGAAGTGAGAGGACTGATGTGACCAGTAGAACTCACAGCTATAACACCACCGCTATGTCCTTCTATATTATTTGAATTGTCTTTTGACACATTTAGCTAATTTATGTACTGAATGTCACATATATGAAGTAAGTGAACCCTCTTTTACAATTATTGTGCTCCAGTACATTAAAAAAAAAAAAAAAAAAAAGTTTAAGAGTTTTGTAATGAAACAGATTTGGAAATTATCACTTTCCCTTGTCACTCTTTCCATTATTAGAAATGCTTCAAGTCCCTTTTATTTTTCTGCAAGTGAGTCACCTAAGCCATTTCTAAGTGCTGTAAAGTATCAGGAGAACAGCACTACCATAACAGACATGTGCTACAAAAAACAGTTAACCAGCTTTTCTGATGTGAATCCAAGATCCATGTGCAGTGAAGTACATGTGCTTCAACATTTCTATTTCTGCACAAAACTATAGCAGTTTTGCACCCACGAGTATTTTAGCTTCATGAACCACAGGAGGCTTACTTTTACAATTATAGATTCACATGTGAATGCATTTTCCACCAAAACCAGAATCTATTTTGTTATAATTTGACTGCATAAACCACAATAATATTTTTCTGAGCTAAAAGTAAAGGCTTTTCTCAGAAATCCACAGTTGTCTTTCAAATTTTCCTGCATTATACACAGATACATAGTATAAAGTAAGTGTTTAAAAGCATGGAACAGTGCATCAGTGTTCCACATTTCAGTGTTTCTCTTATCAAGAGATAAGTATTTGCTTAAGAAACTCATACTATAGCTTTCCTAGCTGAAAGAATCATCTAAACCTAAGAAAATACAAATGAGTTTGCCTAGAGATACGGCTTCTAATTTTATTAGCCATATATATGGAAAAACAGCCCAGCAACCCTGATAGTCACTAAATTTCAGGCCTTGCTTGTGACGCAGTGAGCACAAGCAACTCCATTTCACACCTTTAGGTAATTGCAGTGCACTTAAAATATTTTTAAACCACTTCCGTATGTGTAACTGTTGGTAAACATATTTTTATTGAGATATCCCCCTTAAATTGAAAAGTAACAGCAACTTGTTTTCATTTAATTGACAACAAGATATCAGTGGCTTTAGATACACAATGGAAGCTCTCCAATAATAAGACCTTTTAAAATCAGCTTTAGCAATCTGGAAAGAACAAGTTGAATCTGTCAGCATGCAAGCCTGCACTGCCCCAATGCTATGCAGTCCTGTCTTAATATTCAGCTAGAATTCAGATTGCAAAGAAGGGATGTACATCCCATCTGTGAAAGAAAAAGCCTCCCAGAGATCTGGCCTTTCTTCTTTTCCCCATGGTGGAAGGGAAAAGACTCCTCTGTGTGTCCTGGGCCTTGGATGCAGCCCAGCAGAGGTATTGCTGCCTGCATTCCTTCATGAGAAGGTGTTGGAAGACCATTTCCTCCTGAGGGCATGCACACCAGGTCCTCCCCACAAGGACGTTTGTCTGCACACAGATACATACGCTCTCTCCAGCCTAATTCTCTCTCTCTCTCAACACGGTGCTTAAATAAGCAAAGCTAAGCTTGAGAGCTCACTTTAAAGAAAACAAATACACACTTTTGTGATGGAGCACATAATTTTAATGGTTTTTTAGATGAGAGAATGGAATTCAGTCTAGCAACACCAAAGAACGGAGCTTCCACCTATTGCACATCTCTTTCCCTCACTGCTCAAATAAAATGCACACCTATTACCACAAAGAAGGGACGAGGCAGATGAGAGAGAGAGACCAAACAGAACTTGCTTCTCCCAGACATGGTTCTGACTCTTTGTCAGCCAAGGAATCCTTTTCTCTCACACAGTTTGGAGATGTTTAGTGCCCACAATCCTATTGCACCTTGGAGCAAAGCCACCGAGGACATAAGTTTCTCCTCTGGCCACCTCCTCCACACAATCCTCCTGCCCAGGCCTCCAGGAGAAACAAGGACCCAGCTCACCTGGGTCACAGGCTGCTGATTTGGACAGCATAAGCCCCAGCACTGCTCATATCATGTCCACTAGCCCAGCACAGCCTGCTGCTCTCCTCTGAGCCATGGTGGGCTCCCTTTTCAACACAGCTCGGGTTTAAGGTTATCTGTTCTAAGCTGGCCAGTGAATCCAAACTGTATAAGGTAAAAACCAGTTAGAACATCTGGTTTGATTCCCAGGGATAAACTACAAGGAGTGACAGTTACACACTCTTTGCACAAGATGTAAAACTGCAAGAATTACACCTTATAACCTAAAAAAATATATTGGAAGAGACCTGAAAGGGAACAGATATATCCATCGGTAATTGCAATCACAGTTTGAATATTCTAATTTTGCATTTTTGACAATTTAAAAAAGCTTGGCATTATCTTGCTGAAAACAGAATAGACTAATTCAAATGTAATGGGAGCAATGACAGGAAGTTAATATATTGGATTCTCTGGTTTGGAAATGCAATCTTTGAGTATATCATCTAAAATATCTCTCATGAATTTGAGTAACTATGCAACAAACAGCTAAAAAACAAAGCCTAATTTAGTCACTAAGCCACATGTTTTCAGCAGCCAGGAAAAGGCTTCTCTAAATTAGTCTTTTGTGTACATTTCAATGAAAGTTAGACACCCACGTGCCAGTATGTGTGCAAGAGGAGGTGACAGAAGCAAAGGTAACATCAAATCAGCAATATTGTGAACCTTCATAAACTTTATGAGTTCTGCCACATTAATAGCAGGTGGAATAGGACTAATCCAGGCTCTGGCTGAATAGCCCTGGGAGTCCTGTAGGTAACAGGATGAAGAACTAGCAGGTACATGGATTTTAGCTGACTCAAAGACATTCATTCAGGCAGCCCCTAAAATCATTCTGTTTTCTTCATTCTTTGAAAATGGGAAGACTTATAGGACACAATAATGATCAATCATAAGCTGGTGGTGAATTGACTTTACTTAGGTACAATACCCTGATGTGACTCCTTCCTAAAATATTGACATCAGAAGGAGGGGTTAGAAAGCCAAGTCAGCAACATGATTTCAGGTGAGCATGCATATATGCAGCATTAAAAAAACCTAGGACAAATTTAAAAACAATTTTATCACCCTAGAGCAATATTGCACACACACAAGCATTGCCTTAAACTCCATTTTCATTACTTACTGTCTCACACACTGCTAATGCTATCCAATACCTTGCATCTGAAATAAACCAGTATTTTTCCACTTCAAGAAAGATGCTAAGAAAGGGAACTCCATTTTTACACCGTGTTGTTATAGAAACAAACTTTTCTAACAGTGCCCCTTCCACACTCCAGATCCCACTGCTGTTCCAAACAATAGAATAAAAATTATAATAAAACCCCCAGAAGTTTACTATTCAACAGCCACCTCATTATCAGGTGTTTTGTTTTAATCATTTCCATCAGGCTGTGAGGAGAAAGCACTAAGCACTGGAGTTGTAAAATATCCCTGAATTGTTTCTCTACCAGTAACAAAAGGTTTTCTAGTGATCCAATTTTTTTATGGATTGCTAATTTACAAGCTGGTTTAATAGAAAGAACAGAATGTAACACACAGTGGTGACAGGACCTTGTTTATCCATGATTGCACTGCTGCAATCTTGAGTGGTGTTATTTAGGTTCACATTAACAATCCTTTCTCTCAGAGGTGATAAAGGCAGTTTACAATCTGATGAGAACTCTGTAATAAAGCATGTGATGGTCAAATCTGGAAAGCAGCTTAATAAGTTCAAATGCCAGCAAGGAAAGTGCCTGGCAACGAAGCAAGATGGGAAAATGACTTGTGGCATGTGGACAGTAAAGATGGGAGAACAGGAACTGTAGTCTGAACAGATCTTTAACAATATCAAGGAAACAGTTTCAGGGTCACACAAAACAAAAATGAAGAAATGAGACTGAAGGCAGCAGAAACAGCACAGCATGGGACATCATATAATTGCAAGATCTTCTAGACAATGTCCTGCTCTCCTTCAAAGAAAAGTTAATTTTTTTTTTATGTTTCCCTGAATTTCTATGTAGTGGAATAGTGATTTTGCCAATTCAAATTTCATCTCACCCACTCTCTTATTCTTTTGAAGCAGGAATGAATCAATCAGATACAGAGAAAATGTGCTCAATAAGGAAGCAGAACCAGGTCACCTCCACTACAAGGATGTCACAGAACAATTCCTCATCATCAGTATTTTCCTGAATTGACATTTTATCTGAAGAACATATTCTTGCCATTATCTATGCAAGTGCTCATTGGCCTAGGAATAATAATGCAGATACAAAAGAAGTTGTACATGTATTCCCACTGATTCATGATTTCACATAGCAGTATGAATTCTGCTTTTAGTAAAGGGGAAGGCTCCTGAATCCTCACCCTGAAAGGGAGGAATCTCATGTAAGGTAAATAGTTATTTGCAGGAAACTCACATTTACTTACCAATACAATATAAATGTCTTTCTTTGACAACTATCCTATGTTGTTCTTTTCCATTAGAATCAAGGAAACACATAAGTAGAACATTTATTATACTCAAGGATCAGTAGCCAGTTGGTATTTTTATCTCGGCTTAAAGAAAAAAAGTGTTTCATAGCATCTGGACAAAAAATTGAAATGCTTCTAAAAAGCCAAGATCTGCTGCTGTTCTACTACTGAATGTATTCATGCTCCTTAAAATAGATATGGTGCTCAGTTTTGGTTGGTGTCCACATCTCCCAGTCATCAGATACTGCTGTGAGAAGTCTGCATTTGTAGACATAGGGAATATTAAATGCCTTTCCCAAAAAATGTGTAATTTTGCTACAATTTTGATTTGGATCTCAAAACTTACAAGATCCGGGCAATCTCAAGATCATGAATATAGTAGCTTGAAAAGAATTATCAAGACTGGTATATTGTGATAAGTGATGAAATGTGTGTTTTAAGAAAAAAAGAATAATTGCAAGAAGAATTGTATATCAGAAGAGAGAAAGAATCAAAAAAGAGAACATGAGTCTTCTCACTGATTTCAGTACACTTTGTATCAAGGTTTGAGGTTCAGTTTTAATGGTCATCTTTACCTACATTGAAGCCTACCTTCCTCCAACAATAGTTTTACTGGATTTGGTGGAAATACCACAGATGTATTTCATGTTCTGAAAATTGGCTGCTGTTTGTCTCCCAGAAATCCTGATCCTTTATCATCTTATTAGCTTTCTTCTTCAGTTTGAAGATGAACTCAAAAAGACTCCTTTCAGCTTATCATGTCAGTAAGAAGAAGGACCATATGCTGTGCCAGAATCTAAGTTTTATTGGCTTTTGAATGAACTTTATTATTATTATTTATTGAACTTTAAATGTACACCTATCATGAGTTTTATCAGATAGCTCTCTAGTAATCAATTGCCTTTGCTAAATTCAATTTTAACTTTGTTTGCTTATTTCCAGTGCCTTTGTTTAAGATGGTCCTAGAAAGAGTTGCCTTTACAGTGCAAATGAAAAATTTACTCTGTCTTGGGTTCTGGATATTATCATACACTTAGGTCACTGTACTGATTAGAGTTTAATTTTTATAGGGATTTAAATGCAACAGAGTCACAGTTCATTGGATGAAAGCAGTTTATCACTGATCAAGGAAATACAGAATTAATTTCTAACATTTTATTTAGAAAGAAAACACAATGGAAAAAATGTTCACCTGGATCTTAAGTGCAATATATTGAAGGTTTGACAACATTAGGGCATGCTAGTGCAAAACATTTGGCATAGCAAATAAAACTGAGTGTAGGAATTTCACTACATTAAAATTTCAAATTTTATATTTTTATTCAGTTATTTATTAAAAAAAAAATTAAAAACTTATGGAGCTAGACCAAAACTTTATAGTCACAGCTTACAGAACATCCTCTTTACTGAAAAACATCTGCCAGAGCAGAGCATCTGCCAGAGCATACCCTGAGCTATGCACAAAGCACACAACCACAGTTTGTCCATCTGCTATTCCTGTAGATGTGGGGGCTGATTAATCTCACCAAATACAAAAAGTCTGTGATGTAGCATCCACACAGTTCAAATTTCTCTAGGTGCTGCCAGGGCCATCATCCCAGCAGTTTTCTGTGACCACAGCATGGTTTCCCAACCAATCAAACTAGAGGAGGAGACACAGCTCTTCTGGATTTTGGTATTAACATACAAAGGCAACAGGACTTCATTATCACAGATGGTTTGTTTGCTGCTTGTACAGATGCTGAACCTGTTCCTTTGAACTGAACAGCAGTTCTATCATCATCTTGAGAAGAAGCCTGTACACAATAAAGAAGAAAAAGGCCAGTATGATCTTTTGCTGGTCCTGTTGGTTGTTAGGAAAAGGAAAAAAAGAGTTTGTAGATGAGAAGGCATCAAAAGATGCCTTATTGATTATTCAAGATAATCTGCTCCTTGATGCTGCATTATGTCTTTAGAATTAGCTATCATGGCTGCTTGATGCCATTATCAACAATTAGTTTTTTAGAACTTGACAAAGCTCTAAGAAAAAAAGAAAAAATTAATCAGACAACATGCTTTGTCTAATGATAGGAAGCCAGATGGAAAAAAGCTATGATAACAAGCATCTCATAATCTCATTATAAAGAACAATATAGTTGTTGTTGAACATTCAACTCCGTTGAATGCTTGTGCTCCTTAGTCAAATGGTCTCTCATGAGTCAAACAGGCTCAGGAACAGCAATTGAATGTCACCAAACTTTTCTGTCCCGATTCTCGTAGACACATCATTTTTCAAAGTGTCTTAAAATAAATCTTTTATTTGTTCTTGGCAGTAATTTGGGCTGATGATAAACAAGCCTCCACAAACTGTATTTAAAGACAGAAGAAAGATGTTCACATACTGCCTTAGTTATGCTTAAGCAGGATGAAGGAACAAAGCAATAAAAACACAACTACACTATTTCTTTCTTACAAAACAGTTCCAAACAGTTTCTTTATATGAAGAAGCTTGTTGATCTTCTATATAGAAACTAGGTAAGTCAAATTTTAATTTTGTATGAAAGCCTCAACAATTTTGTTTCATTCCAGAAGACGCTATTCTTGAACTAAATACATCCAACTTGAGAAGAAACACCACAAACCTATTTTTTCCTTGACACCTCATTACACTCACACCCAGAATGGCAATCATCAGCACTCTGCCTTCTCATTCCACCTGGAAAGAATTACTTTATCTGCTGTTCTGTGGAGTTATTAATGGCAAAAGAAATACAAATTACTAAACAGCCTTTAAGAGACCTTAAATACAAAAGAACCACCTGCAGTAGAAGGAAAAAAGTAATGGACTAAATGAAGAAATTCAGTTTAACTACAAGTTTGTTTGAAATCTCACTCATGTCAAGTATTATAGTCATAAACATAGATTTATACTAAAATATTTGACTATGAACTTGTTAAATCTCTAAAAAGAAGGGAAGCTGACACTACATATGGGAAATGAAACTTTAAATGCAGGATAACCTTGTTTTCAATAGCTAAAGAAAAAAAAAACACTATTTTTTTTTCACCTGAGCAAACAACAGTGAGAGCAAGACAGGGAAGTTTTATGATGAGGTAAATAAAAAAAAGGGTATCCCCAAGCAGAACACAAGCTGTGAGTCCTATTTCTTCCCTGTCCACAGGAATTTGGAAAAGTTGAAGGAACAGTCAGATGAGATTGAGTGAGCACACTATTGTCCCCTTCAGACCAATAGCTTATTACATAGTTTATAATATATAATTTATATAATTCATACCATATTTTATTTTAGTCTCATTTGTCATGATCAAGAAACCTAAAGTTTAGTCAACTTTGGCTTCTAGCCTATCACAAAGTCTAGCTGTGTCATTCCAGGAACCATGATAATATAGCTTAGCTTACAGTCCATCCACAGATATTGCAAAATCTTAATGCAAAGGAAAAAAATTGCACTAACTTCCACTTCACAGTTATATGAAGTCCATCTGTATTTTACAACATGACTGCTTAAAATATTGTAGGAGTTTCATTCCCAGATTAATCTAGGACAGGCAAGCAAGGCCTTTGATTATTCAGCAAATGGCCAAGCCTTGACAAAAATGTGTAACTAGAAAGAGGCAACATTTTCCGCAAATTCAGAGGATGATATTCAGTTGATAAGGACCTCTTCTACCTATCACCATGGTTGTCAGTTTTAATACAAATGAAACAGAAAAAATGACCAAGAGCATCAGAGAAGCCACATGGGGTAAAAGGAGTCATGCTCATCTCTTTGTCAGCACATTTTTTTTACTGATGGCCTATTCTGCAGCAACCAGCCTGCACTTCCACCTTTGCTCTGGGATCTAAGTTAATGCAAAGCAGAAAGCTCACTGACACTCCTTTTGTATCTCTTCTTTGAATACAATACCTTACATTCTCTACGCTTGAAAACAAGATTCAGGTAGGCTGCATGATTTATAGATACACAAAATTCAAGTCACAGTCTGGCCTTCAAATACCATTAAATAGCCTCTGAAGCAGAGTTCTTTTATATAAGACATTTAAAATTGAATGAGACTTATCACTGGAGACTGTATTACAGAGCACACTTGTGTTCTGATCAGGTTGGAAGGAAGCAAGAAAAAAAAAAAAGAATATGCCACTTAGCAAGAATACACAATGTTTTGCAGTGAGAAATAAATTTGGCATTTCATGAACCAAAGTAAGAAATTCACAAGGGAATGGCAAAGAGGCAAAGATTCTAACAGTAGAGAGAAGGCAGTGGCTGTCACGCAAATTGCATGAAGGGCACATAATACTCCAGTGAATTACAGTGTAATGTGTTTTGTTTCAGCTCAGCGTATTTCACGTGCCCTTCCTGAAAACAAAAAAATGCACTGCTCAGTCAGCCACTGGAAGCCAATGAAAACAGGCAAGAGTTGAATCCTGTCATCTGTGTAGAGATAAAGTACAACACGACAAGCATCCACAAGCAATGAATTTGTAATGCAAAAACAAATCATAATTCAAGGCCTGCCCCAGCATATTTCAGGTTATAACTTGAAATTGTCAGAAAGACAGTGGTTTAAAATTTTTCAATGCAGAAAAAAACCCAGTTTTGAAATAGGGTCATAGGGATAGACAAGGCTGAGATGATGTGCTGCTCAACAGTAAGAAGCACCTTTCACCTTAGTGTCAGAGACTTAATAGGCATCAAGGACAAAAAGGGATCTGTGAATGAAAAGACAAAGAATGAATGAAGGTGAGTTGTGATATTTCTCTCAGGTTAAGGCCTTACTGAAAAACAAAGTAGTGTGGTCTTTTGTGAACAAAATATTCTGGGCTGAAAGGCAAAATAATGTCTGTGATTTGCTTGCATGCATCATGCACAACCCTGCAGTCTCTTTTGATCTACAAAGAGCTTATCTCAAGTGAAATAACTTTCAAAAGAAAATTACAAAATGTAGAAACCAGTTCCATAATTGCCCTTCATATCCATATGAAAATACTATTGTAAAGAAAGGCATAAAGCACAAAATAAGATTTTCTTCAGCATTTTGTAAAACCATTAACATTTGTACTGAACAAAAATTAGTACAAGAAAAAATAAATGTATCATGGAAACAAAAAAAGAAGACTAGAAACAAGTCCTTCCAATCTCCAACTAAACAGCATAGTTACTGTGGTATCTCAAATGGAAAGTGAAGTCTCATAAAAAGTGTATTCTCTGCAGTGATTACTGGTTTTTAAAGTATCCCATTTTTAGTTCAGATGATATTTCATAATATACATTACTTATTATTACATATAATTATATATATCCATAACAATTCTGTAAAGAACTCTTGAAGTGATACCAGAAAACATCCATTGCTTACAGATAAACACATAGGCCTACAAGGAAGCTCTGATCCCTGAACAGCATTTTTTTTCTGAAGAAAACATTCTTAGCATATTGGGTGTTTCTCTTGTGAATCCTGGTTCAAGATCTTTTTGACTGTGCCAGTCTGTTGCAAATAGGCAACTCATATCACTTTAAAAACTAGTGTCAAAGATATCAGCAAAAGTGGTTTTATTGAAATGTGACGTTATAAAACTGCCACTTACCAACCTTTGATGGCAAGGTTCACTCTGTTATGGTACTGCACAAAGGATATAATGATTCAAAAGTTCCAAGGCAGAACCAAGCTTACCAAAATAAAGATCAAAGTTACCAAGACAAAATCTTAGTGCACTTTAGCATAAGGCTATGCATGATGGCAGTCACCTTCCAAACAAGTGTCTAGGTCTCAAGAAGCAACCTTGAGAGGCTTCCCAGCTCAAGGGGAGCTCACTGCCATGCAGCCAGGTTGCTTAGCAGGGAGAGCTGAAAGGTGGCTCCCTCAGGCTGTCATAGTTCTGGGGATAAAGTGGTTGACTCACAGTCAAATTATATATGCCATGGGAAAGGTGTGCATGAGACTCCTTGTACCCATCACTTTCTTTGCCTCTTGATAAATGAGTCTTGAAAAGCCCACACCCTGTTCATGTGTAAATCAGATGGTTGGTGTCCCAACCTCATGTGCACTGATGCTCACTGGGCTGTTTTGCCTCTTTGTGGATTTTGAGAGAAAAGATTGGAGCACAAGGAATTGTTGTCCCATTTAGGGCTCAGGCCCTTACCTCCTTTGGAGAATGAACCAAACCACCACTAGTTTGGTTTAGGAGTCAAGTGCATCCATCACAATTTCCAGGCTTATTCTTCTGATATATTCCAGACCAGGTACAAACCTTTCCCAGCTGAAGTCAGTAACAGTTCTATTATTAAATTCAGTCATGCAAGGACTCTAATAAAATTATATGGGAAGGAACATTTACTAATTTTTGTTTTATTTCTTGACTATTCAACCTACCATCTGAAGTAAGTTATTCTTAACATTCAATAAAATGGAAGATTCTTTAAGACTTATTTCAGCACCATTCTGCTGACAATGGAAGAAGTAATAAAGAGAGCCGTTAACCCTCACAGAGAGTGGAGTGCCACAGAGTGTAAAGCACTAAAAACCTGGGAGTATTTGTATGTGGGCAGGCAAAAGTAGGTTAAGCTAAAGAGATTCAATGTTGAATGCCCATAAAACTAATCTGTTGTATAAAAAAGCAGTTATTTTTCATGAACATTTTTTCTAGTAGATTATGAAAATGCCCTATTCCCCAGAATTAAGTAAAAAAAGTAAAGTATAGCTGCATTTGAGCATGGGGAATTATACTATATCTGTTGAAAACAATTATCATAACTACATTCAGAGAGAATAATGCTCCTGTCAACTGCTGTAAGAGGATGCTCTAGTGGGCCCAGAATTATTAGCAAACATAATTATTGAACCAGTGTATATTTTAACATATATATTAATAACTTCCTACTACGAACCTTTTTATGATCAGGTAGCAAAATGTTGTGTCCATACTAGGCGAGACCACCTACCTTCCCTTTGACCCAATTCACTGTTTCATTCTCTGTAGAGAGCAATGACAGAAGGTCAGACCTGCTCTGCTGGTGCAAGAATACTCTCCCTTCTTTTCTGATTTTCCTTTCACCATCCTCGTTTCTCCCTAATGCCTCTCTCCTTTTTCTTGTTTTCTAAAGATTCATCAATCTTAAGGAAGATCAAAAGAGTAAATGGTGATACACTGTTGTATTAAACAGTGTCCCTTTCCCTAATCCCAGAGAGCTTGCAATACAGCAGTTACGAAGGACTCACCTCAAGGAGGACCATCTGTCCCAAAGCAGTGAGTCTGCTGCCTCCTGCCTAGAGCAGAAGGTTGAAACCAAGCAGAAAGCAACCTGGAAAAGCCACAAACCTGAAGGGGAATGAGGAACCGTGAAGGTGCTCCTACATTATATGCCTGGCCAAGAGAACTCCAGCCCTCCCAGTGGCCCTGGTAAAACTGTATTCACAAGGTGACAGGAATAGCAGCATACACAGTTGTTCAGCAAATGGTACCAAGAAACCAAAATAGCAATGCAAGGCAGCTGGGGAGGTTGTCTCCTTCAAAAAACAAGACTCTTTTTGAAGGGTATTTTTGGGTGGTAAAGAATGTTTTCGCCAACAGATTTCTGGCAGCCTTTAAAACAAGACTGTGTAAGTAGGGCATGGGCTGAAGCGTTCTTGTGTCCCAGTAACTCTCAACAGTTATAAGAGGCCCCTGGGCAATGGGCAGCTGGATCTAACATACAACAGATTGAGTGAGCCTTCAGAGGAACCTATCTAAACCACCATTATCTGCTCATCCATTAGCTTATTATTATCCCAATAGAGGCATATGTTTTTTTTCTTTGGAATTATTCCTGTTTATGCCATACTTTGCCCATGCTTTTTTTTTTTTTTTTAAATTAAAAACTTTATTAAATCAGTGCTACTTAAAAAAATATAGACAAAACTTCCCTGAAAGATGTCATTTAAGCATAAGCATGAAATACACCACAATTGAAAACTGGAACACTGAAGAGTCAAGAAGCTAGGGAACCACTATTAAAAACCTGTCAGGATTTCCAAAAATGATTAGACCTCATTATCTTTCCATATCCACTTTTCCCTTCTCCATTTACTGATTGCAAAGTTACACTATAGCGGACAACAGAGTTCCTGTTATAGTATTTTTTGTAAGAATACAAATAGCACAGCTACGTAAAGGAACCCAAAAACACTGTAATGACCCTAATGTGGAACTGCTTCACCCTTCCACTGGCAATGTTGTACTTGACTGAAAGGGAAGAGCAAAAGGAAATACGTTGAAACACACCTCTTTGTTTTTAGCATCTATTTTCCCTATCTATGTACAATAACCTCTTGTTGTCTCCCACCTTGTACTTTGATTTTAAGTTCTCCATGGCAGGAATCATTTGCACTCCCTGCCTGGCAAAATGTAGTACTCTCTATAATGGTTCTAGTTCAGGGGCTATGATGTAGGATTTTAGGATTTAGGACTGGTCATTATAATAGTAATCATGCTCAGAACTTTTATCATTTGCTGGAGGATGCTTCTTTCTCCATGTTATTTGATATAAAGCCCTCACTGCAGTGTCATGCAATTGCTGGCATTGCATAACAGGGCACCTCTTCCGGGTAAGATGCATGAGGAAGACGAAGGATAAAAGAGATTCATTTTCTAGTAGGTAGATGTTAACCCACAGAGATTCTATTCCTACCTATAGGGATGCACATGGCTGCCTGGAAGTGTTAAAGAGTTTCAAGTCTCAGCCTAGTCTTGGGCTCAAACTTGGCATTTCCAAAGGGAAATCATGACATTGACAGATGGGAAGAGAGATAAGACAGAGCCAAGAGTCCAGAGAGAGGGGAGCTGCCAGTCAGGAAACAAAACCTTGGTTTAACTACATAAAAAGAATTCTGTAATGTTTCCATCTGTCTTCCTCCCTATTTTGTAATTTTTCCACATTAATCATTTCACCCAATATGGGGCAACACTGTACTTCAGAGCTGAAGTCTGGTTTTCAGTGATCCACTGAAGAATCAAAGAAAAGAGCCAGGGATGTTGGTGACTAGGGCATTGCTTAGCAACAGTGGAAAGATCACAGCTTAATTCAGTTGCTTTTCCCTGGAAAATAAACAAACAAACAAAGAACCAGAAAAAACAAACACCCACACCACAGAAAGTCCACTTCTGGTGTTTACCTCTTTACTCTGTTCTGTTCTTTGTAATTTCATGTATTGTGTTTTGCTCCCAGGCTTGTTCTGGAGTGAGCTGACTAGACCTCCCCAAGTTGCAATCTAGTGCTGTTTTTTTCCAGCTAGGGGTCACTGTCTGGAGAGTATGCATAATATTTTGCAGCACAGTCTATCAGTATTTAAGGCAATTTGAACTGGAGGAAAACATTCTTATATCTTAAAACCATTTAGCCATTGTATGCTGGTCAGAAGAAAATCCAGACATGCTTAGGGCTATGGAAAGAGACCTAGCTGGAGCTAGAAAAAAATCTGCCAAAAGAATGTGGGTGCAACAATTTCTACCTCCTCCTTTTTACCAGTACAGATAGAGCTACTGACACATTTGTTAAGCTCCTGCTGTCAGTTGTCATCTGGAGGAACATCCCACTCCCACTGACACAGGGAGCTCAAGGAGACCAGTCTCCTAACCTAATCATCTGAAGGAATTCCCTAAAGAGGAACATTGTGAATACTTCCTCTGTGTGACTAAAGTCATGGCATTTATTCCGGTTAAAATGAACATGAGAAATCCAGACAGGATTTTGCACTGGAATGCAACCAGGACATTATCCACAAGAACAGCTGAAAAAGGCACAAGGAAGATTTACAGTATCTTTTCTTTATGTTGGACACAATTAACTGTAAACTTCATGCAGCATTTTCCACTGTAGGATCTAAAAGTGTTTAAGAAATAAACCTTTGGGCATTTGGTGTCTGAAGACAGTATTATTGTTGTATCTAGTGCATGGCAAGCCAAAGATCACAAAGCACATTTCAGGCTACACTGAAAGTGAGCCCTCCTGATATCCAAAGCATACTGTTTTGATATGAAGACCATTTTATCTCTGATGAGCAAAACCAACATGAAATGTGAAACATAAGATAAGAATTTTCTCTCCAGTAAAAGATTCATGGATAAATCAAGAGCTTTTAACACACAGTCTTTAGAAAAAAAAGCAAACTTCCTGAAAAAATTAAATATTTTAAGCATCATATCTTGGCTTAACCAAGGTTATGTTAGGACAATATGTCTAGCAAATTTCAACAGTCACTTTGGCAGTTCTGAAAATATTTCTGAAGAAGAGATTATTTTTCATATTTTTCTCCAAAAAGCCTCTACGCCATATGGAATGGCACTAATTCAGTTAATAGTAGTGATTAGACAAAGATGTGTTTAGTTTAAGATAGACCTGGGAAAAAGAAACAAAACAACACTTAGTTCTCTGAATGTAACAGCATATACAGTTTATATTTTACTGTAGGGAAATCTGTCATCACAGTAACTTCACAAGTGTCACTGTTAGACCAAATCATTATGGTCACTTGTCTCAAGAGTTTCTGGGAGCAGAGTAAGAAGGGCTAAGCAGAGGCAAGGCACTGAAAGAAAATTAAGGCACAACAGAATCATGACAACATGACATTCTGGAAAGATCCAAATCTTATAGACAATTGTCAGAACCAGAAGAAGGTAGAGTTTTACAGAGCTTGGATGGAAAGACAGGAATAAAACTCCGAAACAAAAAAGGAAAAGGGACATTTCAGAAGAGTGCAAGTACTCTGAAACAGATGGTCCCTTCAAAGAGAAACAAGTCTAGGAAAAAAGAGGGTGAGCAGATGTTATTGATGTTTCATCTGAATGATTGCTATTACTAAATTCTTCACCAAAACTAGGATTGATGGGAAAAATTACATCGTCATCAAGGAAAAGAATGCGTCATTACCAGAGCACCCTCACATGTCTAGACATGCACTTGGGAAACCAGAGCCAAATACAAATTTGGAACTCAGATGGAATTCAAAAAAGTCAAAATAAGTGAAGCAGAACCAGCCAAATGAAAGCAGATAGTTCGAGATGCTGCTGGACAGAACTGACTCCTGCATCAATATCATTGCAAGAGTGGAGCTGTGGGGATGCAGAAAGTGACAAATTAGAACACTTCTCTCCAAGTAGATTTTTTAATGTTTCTAATGCTTCATTTGCAGTGAGAACAGTAAGTCTTAAGCACATAGTTGGGATTCACTGTAAGGAGTTCTCGAGAAGATGAGACACTTTAGTCTGCTTCATTTCAAACTGTATATCAGACAGTGAAATTTTTATTCTGTCAGGGCCTAGACACTGAGAATTCCCTCCTCCTATATTTCACTTTTCAGGATTCTTCTCTCCTCAGATTCTTCCTTTCCAAAGGCACAACTGCTCCGAAGTCTTTAGTGACTGATTCAGCACTGAATTAGCTACTATTGAAAGTTCAACATGAAGTGTTCTTGAAGTGACAAACACAAGTGGGACTGTCAGAAACTGTCATGCCTGGAACTCCCCTTCTCTTTTTAAGCTTAAGGAGTTTCATTATCCCAAAGGAATTACTGACTGAACTCCCTGACATCCGTCCCTTACTCCTTCTGACCATGAAGAGCAGCATGTGAAATATATGCAGACTTTTGGTCCACTCAATTCCTTAACAGCAAGAGCCATATTAGTAGAATCAGCTCCCTTTTTCTGGTTTGACTTTAGTCACAGCTATGAGCACAGCAAAGCACATGCCCTGTAATTCCACAATTCTGCAACAAGCCTCTTAGGTCTTTAATGAGGATTCAATTGTTTAAAGCAGAAAGTATATTTTACTCTTCCAGAAAATCAATTAGTTGGTCCCTGAAACCAACACACTTCTCATATTATTCTTCTGTTAATTAAGGACAAATTTCAGTATGACTCCAAAAGGTACACAATGGTTTCCACCCATGCTAGAATTTTTTCACTAGCTGTATTCGTTTTTTGTAAATTTGAATCCTGCTCACAGAGGGCAAGAATTGCCAGGGCCCTTGGGAAATAACAACTACAGGCACTGGCTGGATATTTTTAGGTTATAACAGGATTCAGTTCTTTATTCTCAGAGCCTGATCTCCAGAATGTGTCACCAACAGCAGCTCTCTTTACTTGGCAAGCATCTTGGTTGCAGGACTGGGACATCACCTTGTGACTAAGCATTATTCAGATCTTCCCTCCATATCTCCACTAGTCTGTAGCAGAAGGATCTGCAAAGAGCATAGCAGTAGCCCTGTCAAGAAAGACCTCTCCACTGAACCTCAAGTCATGTCACATAACTGGTCTTAGTGCCATCATCTTGTGGCAGAGGAAGCCAGACTCCAGTGTCAGGTAAGAGTAGGTGAGTATAGCAGAGGACCACACAAATTTCCCAGTCTTGTGGGATATTTATGAAGACTGTTACACTCTCTCTCTTCAGAACATCACGAACAGAGTAAATGATTAAAAATACTTTCAGAAGTGTCTTAACCCAGATAAATGCAATGGGCACTTCGCAATGGCCTTCAAATAAGGCAGGGTTTTCATTAATTTCATTTTCTTTTCATTCTTTATTTAGATGGCTCTGGAAGAGGAAATTAGTGGTCAGCTAAGAAGGGAAGGGAAGGGAAGGGAAGGGAAGGGAAGGGAAGGGAAGGGAAGGGAAGGGAAGGGAAGGGAAGGGACACATTCACTCCCAAACATTACCTAAGGGTATTTTTTTTAATCTATGTCTAAGATGTCTTTAATTCTGTAAGGACTGGGTAAGAAGTTCACTCCTCTTCATCACTCCCCAGTTGCATCACGCTCAGACTTTGCATATTAATGTTCACAAGACTGTTTAACTCATATTTTGAGAGGGCAGCATGAAAAATAGCAGTATAGCTATTTCAAAACATTTTCTTAATGTTCTGCTATTAAGAGGTTTTAAGTTTTTAATGCCTGGGAAGACCTTTTTCTGTTCTGTTAAACTAAGATAGACTTCCTTGTTTTCTGCTGTAGAATAGCAGCACTGTCTAAGAGCAAAATAAACAGCTCTTTCAAAAAAACATTGGTTTTTAAGTTTCTTCGTATGACTGTAAATTAAATTTTTCAGATATGTCTAAGCTTCTTGGAATTCAGAGCCACAGTAAGGGTTTTAATCCTGACAGCAGAGTAGTCAGCTACAAGGATTCTTGAAAACAAATGGGCATGTTAGACAACAAATAAAATGGGATTTTGCTCTGATGTGTACAACCCTCTCATCTCTGTTCTCTTATAAAGAGAAATATTAAGATTTTTTTCAACTTGAGGCACCAGACCTAAAGAGTTGACATAACTAGAGCTCTGGAAACTCTACCTGGAAAGTTACAAGGGAATGAAAGGTAAAATCAAGTTTTAAACTGGATGTGAATAGTCTGGTAAGAAATCTAGAGATTTAAAAAAAGAAATATCTTTTATGGCACACTGCCTGAACAACAAACTGATTTATCATAATGCTGACAGAAGTACATGCATTAAAGCAATTTGACTTCATAAAGTAACTGGTATTAAGATGATCTGGCTTATACTATGAAATGTCGTAAATTGAAAATAAAAGGTTTAATCTTCCCACATAAATCACTTAAACTTCATGCATAAAAAAGGTGGCGACAGACAAACCTAGTAGATAAGCTATCAGCTGAGAAATCTGATGACTCATGCAGGAGCTAGCTATGTAGATCGTCATTAGGAAAGAGGAAAAGATTTCATGGGTTTTATTTTTGTTTAGCTTTTAAAAAATTATTTAAATGAGAGGAAAAAGTCATGCAAGGACAGGACTTTGCTTATGAGTTTCAGCTTGATAAAATGTACTGGGAGAGCTTTAAAGGATGAAGCAGAAATAGTCCCAAGTGTCAGAATACTGAGTAGGAGGCAAGTGGCAATTTAGAGCTAAAATAACCTATTTTTTAGACACAGTAGGCATCTTTCATTGGGATTTCAAAAAAGAGCTATTGTTATGTATTGACTTCTAGTGAGTTGGTAGAAGTCTTGCTCTTTATCTGAAATACAGCATTTGAAGGCCATACTGTTGGCCACTAAGTCTCTCTGACTTACACAAAGTTGATTTAAATGATTGAGACTTCTAGTTTTCCGAGAAGAGACAAAGAATACAGGTAGGTTTTAGTTCTACAACTGAAAAATAAGTATTACAGAAAGTCAAACTGAAATTATGGCCAAAACTGCACTGGTTTTCCTCCTGAATTTTTTTAACAGATTTGGCTAACATCCTATCTTAAGTATAGGAGTATCTACTGGAGTCTCCAGAGCGGCCAGAACCAGATCGTTTTGCATTTCTACAAGATCTGAAGAGCAGTTTCAGAATGTCACATTTTATCACAATTAATGTCAGACACAAGCCACATTTTTGGTCAGTTAGACCTGTTCTTCCCTTCTGTCAGGAAAGCTGGGTAAGCAGACAGAAAGAAGTGGTGCTGTTCCAACATTTATTAAACAACAGAATCAACCATCATGATTTAGGGTCAGACAGTAAAATGCCATTCTGGTGTTACACCATTGGATGTCTAAGACTAAGGCTCCTGCACAATTCTTGCCTTGTTAAAAATTAGGAAGTGCTGATCATTATTTTTTATCCTGACTGGGAAGGGGTGAGAATCAAAAAGAAAAAAAAAAAAAAAAGAGAGGGAAAAAAAAAAAAAGGAAAAAAAACCCTAATAAAAACATGAGAGACAGCTTGGGACAGAGCCCCCACCTCAGAGCTCTGTCTCTTGCAAGCCAGGTTGTTAATACCCACTGGTATCCATCAAACGGCAGCAACACCCTTCTCAGAACCACTGACATCCTCTTTACCCTTCCTCAGTGCCTCTGCTTGAGACTTGCTCCAGAACCTTACACCATAATGGTGAGAACCCTTCTCCATATCAATTTATTCAGGGCCACTTTTGCAGCCATCATGCCAAACCATTCTCTAGATTAAATCTTCTATTATCTTTGGCACTATGACATTTCCAGTTGCAACCATAAGTAGAACCATCCTGCAGGAAATCTCAGTTGCCATCCCATAACTCACCAATCTCAGCAAGAGAGCAGTAGGTACCACTCCAGCACCTGCTGTGGGCTTCCTATTTCAGCATTTGGTGGTGCGTCCCCTGAGCATCACTAGGGCAATATAATTTTTCCAAGCTGTGCAACTTTTGTTGTTCTCCTTTCAAACACTAAGGACTTTGGGGCTGGCTTGCTTCTGTCCTTTTTCAGTAGGTACAGAAATAGGATGCTGTCATGCCCTTGGATCCATCACCTCCCCCAGTTCCCATATATTGTGTGCTATCTCCCTATTCCAAACTGACATTCCATTCTGCACATCAGAAGACAGAGGAATACAGTCAAAGTAGGGTAAGAGTAAGTTTGGCACAAAATATTATGGGATTTATTACGCTGAAATGCAGCATAGGTTTCTCAGTTTAAGGCATGGAATCTGACAACTTTAATTGATTATGAAATTATAGAATAACTTGCACAGTACACTACAAGTTTTACATATGAACTAAAAAGTGATTCAAATAGTAATAAATTGCATTTATTTTCCAAAAACAACAGTGCTTTCCCAGGATTAGGAGTCCACAAGCAAGTTTACAGGGATGGGCCAGCTGTCTTCAAGCATGTAATAGCAGTAAAGAGCTTAAACAGTGGAAAACAAAGCTTATACGAAGAGGTAGATGAGGTGCTGTGCCCTGCAGAATCTTTTCCTGTCACTCATCTTTCCCATCATTCATCCATGGTCACATCTACCCCTCCAGCTAAGATCGTGAACACAATATTGCTGGTCCCCCATGACTTTGTCATTGCCAGCATCTTGAAAAAATGTTTCCTCAAGACCTCCCCTTCCAGACTTTTAACTAACAAGATTGTGCAGAGGAAACCCACTGAATCTCTCTGGAAGAATATGCAGGGAAAAAAAAGAAGGGAAAAGAGAAGAGAAAAAACCCATATATGCGGTTTTACAAGGCCCAGATCCTCTATACTGCCATCAAGCTGTGCAGGACCTTTCCAACAGCTCCTTCCTACTCCTGGTAAATCAAGGAGAGAATGGAAAGCCTGAACACAGTAAGGGCAGGGGCTGTTTGCCAGGTGCATAAAATATGATCTGCATTAACCTAATTTTAACATCATAAAAGATACATTTAGAGGAAAAGTTCTCTGCTTTTAAAATTTTGTAATGGATAAACAACAAATAGAAATTCCATTTACTGTTTTAAAATTAAAAGCACCAAGCTGCTTAGACTGCTTACACTTTTTCAGGATCTGCACTAGTGTTCCCAAATATCAATGTGTTCTGGATTTAATGTGTGACATATTTTGCAATTAGCAGCAATAACCCACATGATACAGCAGCAGGAGACATATTCAAGTTAAGGCCAAGAGATAAGATGCAAAGAGAGAGAAATACAGCAAAAAGCTTTGCAAGTAACCTATTCAACAGGCAAATTTCTGTAATTTTGTCAATGAACCTGGAAGCTAGATCTTTCTTTTTCATGTGAGCAACCTTTGCACTAGCAATACTGTAAACCTTCTTCAGTTTTCTCTTGAAACATGACTAATCACAGGGAAAAATCTAAAAAATACCTGAGGGAGGTAAATAAGGTTAGTTTAGTTTGGTTTACTAGACAAGCAAGGAGAAACAGACAAGCAGAAAAAGCTAAAGGAGAATTAATGGCAGGAGAAATGCAAGCCATTCAGAAAAGCCTGCTGTTTTACTGAGAGCAGTGCCAGAGCCTTGGGGATTCCTGGTATTCAGCAGAGATGATGCAATCTGTAAATGTAAGTCAACTTTGCTTCCCCACTAATCACACACCCCATTAAAAAATAGCTACGGGGGGAAAAGCCCTGGAAGCAAGTTAGATTGAGGCAGGCAGCAATTTTCTGTAGTCCTTTCTGAACTACTGGCATAAATCCTACTCTCCTTCAAAGGAATGGCTTCCCTTTCACCAAATCAGAAGTTCCCGAAATGATAGTTCAATGCCGCAGGAGGTGACAGCTCAGTGGAGAATGATAAGAGAACTAAGGACAGCCAGAAATGGCTCACAAAGTGTTGCTGTTCCTGCTCTAACCTGCCACTCTGCATTTATATTTGTATGGTCCTTGACACAAAAATAGAATCTCTGAAAAGTTTTCCAAGTAGTGCCTTTCCGTATTATAAACAGTGCAAAGAGATATTTTCCACTATGCAGCCATTCCTCATCTCTCACAGCTAGGCTTCAAAATACATTTTCCTTCTGGGGGGATGTATGATACAAGTCATTTGCAACAGAACAGCATGGAATTGAAGAGTTTCTCAGCCTCCTTTAACCTGAGAAATCACTGCCCATTTTGTGCCACCACAAGTCACTGCATTGTTGCAATTGTTCCTTTATAACTAAGCAAAATTTAGAGCAAAACATGAGTGTTCATTCATTTCTTTTTAATTTTTATCACTGCTTTGAAAAGAAATTAACTTTTATGTGAAGAAAATAGAGCAATTCCAGTCATTTCATGGACTACAGTCATGTCTGAAGGAGCATCTTTGGATCATGGGGTAGGAAGCATTGCTGGAGCAAAGCCTTACAACCCTTTCTAAACCAGCAAGACAACCTGGTGGAAGCGCTATTCCCACAAAGGCATGGGGTTTCTTTATGACCACAGCTAGTCTGCTGCTGCTGCTCTATCTTAATTGCAACTATCTTGCCTGTCTCTCCAGTGCAAACACACTGACAGAGACCACTAACAGTGTTTCTTCCCACTAACACCAGTGGGAGATGCACAGTCATAAAGTCAGATCAGGTAAAGGTCAGAGCATGCAAGCCCTCTGGCATTCTAGACAAAAGGAAAATGTTATGCTTGAGTTGGAGCTGCTGCCTGTAGAAATCAACCATCCATTAGCTCAGAGACTGTCTCTTCCCATCTTCTTCAACTACATACACACATTTACATATTTATTGAGAGGGAACTTTCTTCATCAATACACCTGCTCAGCCTGGCATCAATAACTCTGTCTGAAGTCCTAAGTAACAGTTTGTCATCTCTACTCACACACATGCTCAGTTCAGATGACATACCCTCTTTAATCACATCCTAAGCACAGCTCTACTCTATTGGTTTATTTGAAAACTAAATTGTATTTGGCACAGTCTTCACTCATTGCCACATAAAATTGAGACAAGGAATGAAAGCCCATTGTAAGGGACTTTCCAAGTAAGGATAAAGCAACCTTTGTAAAAGTTTGTTATATGATACTTAATACTTAAGAACTTTGGATCATCTTTGGATGAAAGGAACCTGGCTGGTTTGTATTTTTGTTTCACAAAAAGTGGGCACACAAAGTACATTCTCCCTGAGGAATTTTCTCAAAAATAAATTTTAAAAAAAAGGCAATTTACAGTTTAGTTAAATATTTCCATCTGTAGTTTAGTGACAAGATGTCCCTCTCCCAAGGGAGAAGAGATTCTCCACCAGAATCACTAAAAAGCAGCTGTTGTCTTCACTACCACAGCCACCTCCCTCCTCACCATCCATGGCTCTTGACACTTTCTCCAGCCATTTATAACCCCTATTTCCAACATCCATTAGTTAAAGGAGGGTCCAAGAAAGAGAGAAGGCAGCGCATGACTCTAAGAAAGTAGAAGAGAACCAGAAGGGCCAAAAAGAAAAACACTGCCTTCACTAAGTAATAAAGTCTGTAGAGATACAGGGGAGGAGTGAGGCAAAGCAGAACAGAATATAGAGGTATATCCTCATCATCCTAGTCTCTCACTGCACATCTTCTGAAAGCAAATACTTAAAATCTGTTAAAGCCAGCAATGTTAAATAGCAAACAGTTTTGGCAGTCAGTTTCATCACCACCTGCAACACACATTGCCGTAAGTATATGGGATTTTCAGCCCCTGCATTCTCCTGCCACATGAACAGCTCCCCCAGAGCTGTTCTTCGAGATCCAGGCAGATCCAACAAGAACCTTGGAGCTATCCAGAATTCCCCCCTAAATTCACCAGAAGGTCATAGAACTGGAGTTGCTCTGAAACACATTCTTTGCAAAGGAAGAATTTTTACTCTTAACCAACTTCTCCAGCTTTAGTAATTTTCCTACATGTCAATTCTTAGACAAACATCAGGAGCAGTGATCAACACATGCTGTATTTCATGCTCATTTCAATTCTCTTCCACCTCTCTGATGAGGTTTTCTCTCAAGAGTTACTTTAAAACAGGTAAAGCAGATGACAAGTCCTGAAGTTGCCTGAATGACCTTTTCCATTGTGTTAGCTTAAATAGGCTAGAGCAAATTAGTGAAAAAGCAGCTGCTTTCTGTATTGTTACTTCAGCTTTAAAGACTATTTAGCTATATGAGAATTTTTGTTGGCAGTAGTTTTTATGACAATTTTCATTTTAGACCTTATTAAAGATTAAGGCAATACAATTACTATTTAATAATTATGGTTAGTACCAGTAGCACATCTGTTTGGTTTGAAAAGGTTGGCTCTGCTTCAGAAAGGCTAGACATCTATTTTATAAACATCTTTAACACCACATAAAACATCAGATTACTTAAAAAGGAACCATAAAGTTGTGTGATCAGAGTTTAGGAGTCTCCCAGCTCATTCTTCATGGCTACTAGGGAGAATATATGAAACTTGAACCAAACGTGCAAGGTGTAAAACACTTAAACAATAAGAAAACTAGACAATATTTCTCATGTACAATTGCTTTGATTTTTCCAGTTCATGAGAGATACTAGTGAAGGGGAAGTTTCCCACTTTATTGATTTTCCTATTGTGAATGCAATAAGGACATTCTGTTTTTAAGGCATTGGTGAGACAGTTTAGGAATCCTCTGGGGTTTTGATGCCAGATCCTCCTCTGACATAAAGAGGAACTAATGGCTGCAATCACCTTGCCTGCAGCAGCATCGATGTTTTTAAAATACACGCCTCAGGATTTTTTAAGGATCACTGAGTTTCTATTTGCAAGGAAGCAACTTATTAACAGGATAGGGGCCTCGGGAGTGGATTGATCTTCCCCAGAACTGAAACATTCTTTGCAGTACATTTCATTTCAAATTCATATTAGGAAAAACAATTACTGACACTCGCATGCTAGAATTGATTAATTTCCTGTACCCTCTGGCTGAAACTTTACATGACAAAAGATTGCATAGCACCACACCACTAGCAAGGTAGAAGAGTATTTTATTTACTTAGTCGCTAGAAAATAAAATTTACATCCAATTTCAGTGAGGACTGCATCTGTTTCCCCTTTTCCCTTCTGTTCAAAAACTAATGAGTGAACCATTCTAATTCTCATGTATGATGGGATCTTTCCCAGGATCTAGAATTTGTGCATCACTTTGAGTCCTCAGATTCCTGAAACACTCAAAGGACAGAGCACTTGCTCAGGCTCTACTGAAGGATTGTCTGGCCTCAGATCATTCTATCAGACTCTATGATGAGAGGTCAGCTGCCCAAACCCATTTTATATTCATTGAAAGAGACAGGCAGCTCCAAATGGGTAGTTCACATGAGCTCCTCAAACCTGCCTGTTTCTCATATCAGCAACAAAGAAAACCAAAACATCTATTGCTACGTCCTGTACCACTAAGATAGTCTGTATTAATAGGCAAAGTTTATGCCTCCCAGTTTTTAGGGGCCACTCACACGCCTTGGTTGTCTCATGGTGGGAGTAGGGCTGACTGCACATTAGCCCCATTCTATTTTTTGTCTCATGCTTTGTTTTCCATGCAAAGGAAGGTCAGGCAAAAAAGTGGGAAGGAGTGTGGCACCATGCTACATTCCAAGACATTCCCAGCAAAATCCTTGGAGAGAACTTGCCTCACTAAAAGAAATGCCTCTGGTGCCATCCAAGCAACAGATGCTGTTTCAAGCAGCTTCCTTCTTTTTTTTCATTTTTCTGTTGTGGCATAATGTACTCCTCTTACAAACAGTTTACTTCTGTACTGAAAAGGAGAGATTGGACTGGCTTTATTCACCTCTTTGAAGACAAAAGCACTGCACATTTCATCAAGGGTAGAGGGTAGCTCTGGATCTACATCCTGAAACACCATTTAAACCCACAACACAAACTGTGAATGGAATCTCACATGGTCACAGCCGTGAAAACATCTCCAGGGGATAATTCCAAGGTCTCCTCCAGAGAGCTTAGTGAGGTGTGGTCACTGTCACAGGGTCAGCACACTACTAACTCACAGCCTCCCTTTCTTGGGAACCTGCAGCCAACAGGCCCTGTCATTCTGGCAGAAACCAGGGCTTGCTTAAGTCAGTGTGAGCTCAGGTATGTTCATGAATTGTGTACACAGTGAAGGATACAGTGCACACAGTTCCTAGGCAGAACAACCTTTATTCTCTTTGTTTAAAGAGAATGCAAAACCAGCTGGCTCCTTGAAGCAGACTGTTTTAACTCTGTTCCAGTTTGAGGCAAACAAACCAGAGTATTACTCATACTCATTATGAGTGCTGAGATGCTCTTCACAAAATGAGCTCCTTAAAAATGTATTAAAAGTAGCAGGGAAAATGCCCTGGAAAATGATTAAAGATCATGTTAACTTCCCATAGGCAGAGGTTTAGGAACTGAACTGATTTTTTTCAAGGATGGAACTCTTTCCAAGACACTCTGAGGACTGTTCTGGAAAATGGTTTTCAAGACAACATATTTAAGTTTAAATGTAGCTCAATTAAACTAAATGGGACTTACATAGATAATGATCTGCAGACACTATTCCAGGGACTTCAAAGTTAATTTCTAGACTTCACCAATATGGAAAGAAAGAATCTGTATTGACAGCTACTAAGAAGCATGTCTGCAAATGACACAGAGGGGAAAAAGATAGGCACTTAGAAGAAATTTTTTATCCCAAATTCAATTTTTTTTTTTCAGTGAACAGGCTTGGGGCAGGGGAAGCAGCACAGGGCATGCAGACCATGCAGACTGGTCAGGGGCAAGGTTATGCAATGAACCCACACTCTATCTGGCATTTTCATCAAACATCAGTTTTTTTAGGTCTTTGCAGTTTTTATCCTCCATTCTCATTTTAAATCCTTGTTCTCTTGCAATACTGGATTTTAATGGGTATGAAAAGCTGTACACTTTATAAATCCTATGGTGGAAAAAAGGCCAAACATAACTCTATTTTAAAATACGTCCACATAAAACACTTCTCAAAGATAAAGCCCAAATTATACATCAAATAAATGAATCAATATTATGCTACAGAACCTTTATAATTACTTTTCTTCCTGTGCTGTAACAGGGCTATATTGTGCTTTATGGTCATCATTAATTATTAAAATAGTTTTCTGCACTAGTGTCCATCCATACATAGCACCTCCTGTATGGGTCTTTTCAGGTCAGACTCTTTCCCATTGACATGTGTCAGTCTCGTGCTTCTCTGTCTAAACCTTCCAGGATTCCCCTGGGATTGCCAGCAAATGCTCTACAATGTTTTTCTGGCTTGTTGTTCAGTCTTCCTGCAAAGTCCGTGAGCCTTTCACAATCAAAACCAACCTGTCTACACTTTATAAAGAAATGTCAGGGAGTTTCAGCCATGTTTATGAATGAAAACAGCTGTACTTTCCTCCAGTTATACAAGCACAGATTCATATCTAACTGGCTGCTTTTTATTCCTATTAACTTGGCCATGATTCTTCATAACATGTCCAAAAGATCTTCAGCATTTTGGTAGGGCTAATAACATCAAGATACTGGTTTATATACAGAAATTGTAGTCACACATATGAAGCATTTTAATTTGCATTTATGGTTTTGTCAGTGCTCAATGCTGCCTATCTTTAAGAATCAAACTCATGTAAGAGAATTTCTGAAGATTCTGCAATAATTTAAAAAATAAACATTTTTATAAGGTGCTAATTTTATTATTTTACATTATTAATTCCAGAGTCATTTGTCCATTTTGGATCCTAAATCTCCTTTATTGCATTTGTGCACCTCACTCCAGCTAAACGAAAAAGACAGGCACAACATCCTGACAAACCATGAATTAGGGAGGGAGTTACTTCTTTGGCAGGTAATATCACTTGAACACACTCATTTAGTATCTAACCCCCAACACTTGTCCTTATCCCTTTCTGACTCAACAGATTTTTATCCCAAAGGAAGAATTCCTGAAAAAATAATAAGCCAGAAAAAGCAGGGCTCATTTTAGAACTACAGTTTTATTAGCCATCTCCACTGTTCTGCAATTATCACTTCCCCAATTCCCCACTGAGGTGAAACACTATAAGCACTTAAGAGTACCTAGCAACAGTACAGAACAGGTCAGGACAGAGAGGGGGGAGCAACTACTACATGAGAAACTAAAGTAGTTGGTAAATAATTGTTTATGCTATACTTTATAATACGGGGTTTACCACTTCCCACCCTATGCAAAGCTCCACAAAGTCTTTAAGCACCCTAATAAATCAGTCACTACCTCTTACACCTCTCAGCTCTGTCGCATTGCTCAGGATGAACCCATTAATCCCCTCAAGGTTGACAGGTTTACTAGAGGTCTCCCATCATGAAGCTGTTAGGAGTGATTCTGCTTCAAAAAATTCCATGGGGAATATCATGATCACTTTTCCTTGCAATACTGTTGAAAAAAAATTATGTTAATTCCTTCACTAGACCAGCCTAAAAAGAAAAATGAAAGAATCAAAGCTTTTTTTTCAGCCTAAAACCCACATGTGTTTGAAGTTCAGTTGAACTGTAGAACACAGTCTGATTCTTGTGTGCACTGGCCCTCACACACAGTAGCCCACAGCTGGGCAAAAGTGAGTGCAGAACATCTGTACCAATTGCTCAGTGTGCTTTGGGCACATCTTGTACTCTGTAGTGAACATCCCGAACACTGAGACATTGAGAGAGCTGAAACCACTGCAAACAAGGAATAAGATGACACAGCAACATATTTGCTGTCTCTTTTTCTTGCCTTGTTTTTTTTGTTGTTGTTTTGTTGTTGTTGTCGTTTGGTTTTTTTGGGTTGGTTTTTTTTTTTCGGTTGGTTGGGTTTGGTGTTTTTAATTTTTGGGGTTTGGTTTTTGGTGGTATTTTTAATTTAATTAAGACTTTGCATTGCTGGGTTTCCACTTAGGTTACATCAGCTCCAGCAATTCTAAGCTCTACAAAACCCCAGCAAATGGGCTGGCTGCCTGAAATAGTTATAGGAAAGACCTCCTAAATATTATCCTTTTCCTCTGTGTGTGCTAGAGGCCTGGCCATAACTACATGGTGAAATTCCTATATATAGTCAGGTGCATTAAAGACAGAATATTGAAAAGGATTTACCACTCATGTAACAATTTAAATAAGTTCATAGTATGAACTGCAACATGCAGCAATCAAAATGCTGCTTTCATGTGCTGTTTTGTAAAACACCTTACCTTGACTTTCTTATTCCCTAACTGGCACTGAGAAAAATAAAATCTAGTTCACCACAATTGTCAGAGATTTTTTTAACCTACTTACCATTCTTATTAGACTATTGATACTAATCCATTCAGGCTTTCCAGCAATATTATCAAATTTCTAGTAAAATTACATAAAGTTGCATAAAAACCTCTGTGGAATATAAATTTCAAGTAATTTCCCGTCCCTGTTCAGGAGAAGTCATCACCTGAAAATGCAGTCTAGGTCTGAGATTTTTACTGCTCAGGAGTGTGTATATTTCAAAAACTCAGCATGTGCATATTTCAATAGCTTAGAACAGTCAGAGCCTGTGAAAATGAGGGCTGTAATATAAAACTGATGAGCTCAAATCCCATGAGGCTGAAATCAAAGACAGGAACTATTCATAGGGTCAAATCTTTACAAAAACTATTAAAAAGCCTTCAGGTTACCATTCCTAGGACCCAGTGACAAAACTCATCAAGTAAATGTGTTTAAGATATGGCAAAGATATTATTTGCTTGGTTATCTTATTTCTGTTGTCATTTGCTCTGAGTAACAAACTCAACATGTCAGTTTACAGCTACAAGAGACTCAGGAAAGTTTCTTCCATTCTGAAACCTGCTACAGCTTGCAAAATACTGCCCATACTGAAAACAGGGAATATAGAATTCTTGAGCAGAGCCACTTATTTTTGCATATGAGCATATTGTGACATTAATTTCCATTTCAAACCAGCAGTTGCTACTGTCTCAGTGTGTGAAAGGATAAGAAAATGGATGGGTTTTTCACCTACAAACTTGCTGGTCATATTATCAGAGAGATGATACTCTGAGAAATATTCCTATTTGTGCTCCATCATTACTGGGTGAGTGGGATAGTGATAACAAAAAGCTAGAGCTTTTGATTTCTCTGGCTACAGAAACTCTACAGCACTGTAAGTGCCCAAAGCTGATCTCTTCACAGACTCTGTACTTTGATGGATGCTTTGCACTGGGAAACAGTACACTAAAAAAAAAAAAAAATCTTAAAATTCTTGTCTTCCAAAAGACAGGTTTTTGATAAAACCTGCAAATTTCTTCTAGTAATTCCTAGAGAATTAGATGCCATGACGCCAGTACAGAGTGATCACAAAGCTAAAACTCTAGTTTTACTAATATAGTCTACATTCCCCTTGTATTCCCAGGGCCCTCATGATCTTTAGCGTTCTCATCACAGCACTGTCTCCAGAAAAAGGGAAGAATGAGTAACCCTTGTGCACACATCTACAACTTCAACCCAACAAGTCAAGGTCACACTTTTCTTAAACTGATTATCAGTTTTGAATCCCTTGAGGTTTTTTGTTTATCCACTTCAGAGAAGGAAAAATATTCCAGATTTGAGAGTGGCAAGCACTATTCCCTTGCAAGCTGGTATAGGCCAGATCATGACTGGTGTAAGTAAAATTGTCCACAACAGAAGCAGTGTCCTACAGCTCAGGCAAGACACCTACGTACCACATTCTCCTTGCCTTCCACCTTTCTTTGTGATTTCCTTGGAGTGGCTACAGTGTCTAGAACTGAAGAATACACCTCAATTTACAGGTAAATGAAAGCATGGATTCTGGAGATATTTACAGTGTATATAGCAGTAAATCACTTGGACATTGTTTCCATAGTCCTACTTCTCACCCTTCCTTTCAATCATTTTTACTACCATTTTACTAGTGCAAGTCAAGTCAAGGTCACATTGAAATTATGGCTGGTTGCCTTCGATTTTCTCTGTGTATAATCTATATAAATTCCAAATATACCAACCTACAAGAGCATGACAGGAATTTATTAATAAATAAAATTAGTCAGAGAAAGGGCATCACTTGTTTCCTTTCTTATAAAATGCCTATCAGCTATATATGCTGTATATCCTATATCCTATATCAGCTGTATATGCTAACCTCTCAGTATAAAATCATTTCTTCAGACAATTAAAGGCCACGTATTACTTACTTTACACAGTTAACATATTGCCCTTGCACATTTGGATTTTTTTTTTTTTTTGCAAGAGATGAAGGAAAAAACAAACTTTTTTTTCAGTTGGTATTACTCTTTTTTTAAAGACTATTAAGTTTGCTATGGGTTTTCCGGTTTTCATATCAAATTAATATTTATGAGCTATACAAGAGGTGGCAAAAGCCAAGCAGCTTTATTTAAAGTGCAGCTTTTTGGAGATGAACTGTCACCTAGACTGAGTGTTGAGAAACTTGAAACTTCTATAAGATGATATTTAGAAATTCAGTGTTCCTTCCTGACCTATGCGTCATCCATGAAACCACTTTAATGTAATCTCCAGGAACTGACAAGGGAAAACACCAGTCTCACCTGTGGTATGGTAAAAGTCATGCCACATAACTATGGGGAAATGCACATTTTTAATAATTTGAGTTAAAATGAAAAAAAATTATACAAACAATTTCTCTAACTTTTCATCATTGATGAATGCTGATGCTTTGAATTGTGCCAAACATGCTTTTCAGGATCTTCTTTTGGGTGAGAAATCACAAACACAGAAGTTCTAACAATCACCATCTAACCTCTGCTAGCACAAAGTGTGTTTTCAAAAGTTTGGCTAAAAGCTTCAAGTATTTTACAAATAAAAATATTTTGCTTCAGCTTCACTAACACCACCTTCACCATATATTTCCTTCTATAGGTGTTACTAGGGCAGCAACGTGGCAATCTGTGCTCACAGTCTCCACTCTCCAAAACCACCTTCAGACAGATTTCTCAAAGGTCACAGATAACTAGTGTGAAATTGTTGTCTACCTCTCTCTGGCTGCCGCAAACAACTGTGCCATAGAATCTCAGCTGTAAATTAACCAAGCTCCATCTTAAGACAGGGCAAGGCACTGCTACCCTTGGCATCAGTGGCACCTGTTCCTCCACTCTTTAAAAGGAACTTGGAAAGCACAGAAGGATTATGAGTGTGCAGCTGTGTAGCCCACTTATGCTGGACTAAGATACATGCTGCATTACTTAGAGAGAAGGCATTTGGATTGTGAAGGGTAGAGATGAAAATATGTATGTCTGGTGTGGGAGACTGTTAAAATACATCTGGTGTCCTGTTGAGGTTTTTCTCCTTTTCATTTTTTAATGTTATAGTAGAAGGAATTTATCTCATTCTTCTTGTTCTGCGTCACCCTGGACATTAGGTCTTATCCAAACTTAGTAGGAGAGCTCAAAAGTAAGGGACTGTTTGCATCAGCCTGGCTTCTCTAAGAAAGATTCTTTGAAGAAAGGTTATTGAACAGATGTTTAATATGTTTGCCATCAAAGGTGGACACTTAAACATGGCGAGAAAGTGAACATTCTCATTTCTTTCCCTGCAATTTTCCACATCTCTAGCTTGTCAATTGCACACACATTACCAATTTAATCAATCAATGTAGTTCACTGTGTGAGTAGCTTTTTTACAGTAGGAGATCAATGTGTTAATGAAAAAAAGTTAAGGCATTTGGAGAGGTATTGTGCTTTTAGAGAAGAATAGGAAGGCTTGCCAAAACATAATAGGAGGTTTCTGAAAAACAGCTTGTAAGAAAATACTTGTGGTTGTCTATAAAATGTATATTTGCAGCTCATAGATAAGGCCAGCAACTTTGGATTGTGGTGGTTAATGTCCAGTAGCAAAAATTACTTATTTTTAACACAAATTACCTCATCGTATAGAACACAGACAAAAATAAACATTTTAAAATAGGGTAAAAAAAATTGTTTTCAAAAATGTAGAAGAGTGGAGTACATTGCACCCATGATTCTCCTTCTTACTTTAAAATTTGTGTCTATGTAAAGTTTATTCAGGCCTTCAGAAAAGGGATGTGATCTGATTAGATAAAAAATCTTCTTTATAAAGCTACAAGATATTTGAAAGAAAGTCCTCTCATTTTTTTGCAAGACAAATAACCTCAATCTCTTCCCTATCCAGTACTGTTAAAATGAAAAATGCACTTGACTGCGATGGTTTCTTCCTGGGGGCTGCTAGCGGCAGGCTGTTTACCCCAGACCAACCGCAGTAGTTCGTGTGGGTCCCTCAGATCTGCTAGCCGGAAGCGTGGGTGAGGCTTTGGAATGAAGAGCGGCTTCTGCCGTGGGTTTGAAAGGTGTTTATTGTGCAGCTTCCATGTGCAAAAGGCAAGGCTCAGCCTGTCCTTCTCCCTTATGTACCCCAGGAGATAGCCTGAGGCCACAGGAGAATTCGGGCCAATGGATGGGAAGGGGTTGGGTGTTCTAGAGTGGGACACTCAGCAGGACAATTGAAGAGGGCAGGTGCTTGAGCACCTGGCCAAATGGGAGATGACCTCTCTTCCAGTTACCAGGGTGATTGACAAGGGGCTCCCCTCTGGGAGATACCAAGGGGATCAGGGGATGGGTGAGAGGATTCAGGAAGGGACATACCAAGTACAGACAAATAACAAATACAAATTCAAATTCAAGACCTAAAATTCGCGTCACTACACTTGACTAAATCGCTTCAGATGTCATATGAAGGAAGAATTGACTATGTCTTCATGCTTCTATAGAAGTCAGATCATTTTTATTTATGTATAACTCTACTTGCATTAAAAATAAAACTGTGCTTCTCTAAATCATGACATTTAAACTCTTGACACTGAAAACATTGGAAAAAATATTTGTCTTTTCAAAAATGTATTTTTGAAGCTCAAAATATTCTTTTAAATTAATCAAATGTAAATGTAGTACAATGTTAAACATTACCTGCCAAAGATTCCTACCATTTTAATCTGACAATCACAATGTTACATAATTTATATAAATGTTGGTACCAACTGACAAGTATAAATCTAAAAGCTAAAATTGAAATTGAATTGAATACAATCATATTTGAAAAGGAACCATAAATTAATAAACTTGGTCATGTATGGAGAAGATAACTGATTCAGCACTAATAAATACAGGAATCTGGAACAAATGCTTGCCACTGGACACTACCACTTCACATATCTCACTGGAAGTCCACTGTCATCACTCCATCTAACACAACTTCTTAGTTCAGAAAAGTAAAACAGTTTCAACTTGACTTTTTAAACTTCATTTGAAAGACCATGGTCTATTGGGACACTATTGGAAAGTAGTTCAGAATTCAGGATATTAAATTTCATTACAGAAGAGGGATATTTTTTAGAGATGTTTTTGCCATTAAGACAACCACTATCCCTTCTTTTACTGCATATTCAAGTAGATCTTTGAGCCTTCATCTACCCATGGCAAACCAAATTTGGCTGCTGGAAACTGCTCTGTCAGTCCCAAATGAAGAACTGTAGAGATCTGAGGAAAAACCATATGTGTCTGTTGTTCAAGTTAATGAATATGTGCTTTGTAGTTCACAGGCTATATCTTTTGTTTGCATTCCCCAGCCTAAATATCAAGTCAAGTCTATCAGTAATCAGAGCTATTATCATGCTACTGCTTAAAAAATGTATGAGAACATGAGAATATGAACAAGTCTTGTCCCAGAGCTTTTGTTACATGACAAACTGATGAAACCAAGGGTCACCATTGAAGCAAGACCTCCAGCGACCTACATGGCTCCTAATTTCAACTGTCATTTCTATGAAACAAAAACCACCAAGTGTCACAAATGGAAGAATACAGGACAGTGAGCTGTGCTGCAACTTTTGGCTGAAATGCAAGATGGATGATAAGAGGTGGAGCAGGATACAAGGTTGAAAGTTTATGACTTTCAAAGGAAAATGGAAGGAAAAGATGAGAGTCTACCTTTCTTTCCTGCAAAGTCCCACAGTCAGCTCCTTTGCAACAAAAAGGTATGGTCAATAACTAGTCATGTTTTACTAGCTGTGTGCCAAAACCATCCTACAGCAGTCAGCTGTGATTCCTAAAAATGCAAAATAAAATTCCCTTTGTTCTTTCTCCTATCTGCTGGATTTTGTTTTGGGGTTTGGTTGGTTGGTTGGTTTTATATTTTTGCAGTAGTTTTTTTTTTCTATTTATTTTCCTGGGCTTTGGCTGAATTTATTATATTCTTAATTTTAAAACTGTTGCTGGTTTCATTACAGTATGCTCACTAGTAGATTTAGTGTACTGCATTTTTGCAGTAAACTGCTTTTTACACACCAACTAAGCACAGTGGTTGTATAATACCACGTCCCACATATACAACACTTGAACTATGATGCTTTTGTTCTGTCTTGCTATCTGGAAGATATTCTTACAGGCATTTTCCTGTAGACTGTGGACAGCATCAATATGGATAGAATGAAAGTTAACATATATTAGTTTACATGCAAAAGTTTTGGTAGCAGGGGAGCTACAGAAGTGGCTTCCGTGAGAAGAAACCAGAAGCTGCTCTGATGTAAAACAGAATCATTTCCAGCCGGCTCCAGGACAAACCAAAGCTGAGACAATCAGAGGTACTGGTAGCATCTCTGTACTAACATATTTAAGAAAAGGTAGGAAAGCTGCACAACTACAGCTGAGAAAGGGAAGTAAGAATGTGTGAGAGAAAAAGCTCTGCAGACACCAAGGTCACCGAAGAAGGAGGGGCAGGAGATGCTCCAGGTACCAGTGCAGAGATTCCCCTGCAGCCCGGGATGAACACCAGGCTGTTCACTCCTACAGAAGGGAGCCCATGGATGTCAACAGGAGAGCAGATATCCACCTGCAGCCTCTGGAGGACCCACACCAGAGCAGGTGGATGCACCTGAAGCAGACTATAACCCAATGGAGAACTCATGATGGACCAGGTTTTCTGACAGGACTTGTGATCCATGCAGAAGCAGTTCCTGAAGGACTGCATCCCATGGAAAAGATCCACATAGGAGAAGTTCATGAGGGACAATGTACCATGGAAGGAATTCCACACTGAAGCAAGGGAAGGAGGAAGGCAGAGAAAAAGTGTTATCATCTGACTGAAAACCCCATTCTCTCTTTCCCTGAGCTGCTCAGTGGGGAGGAGGTAGAGAACTCAGGAGTAAAGGGAGGGAGGGAAGGAAGGAGGGAGGGAAGGAAGGAAGGAGGGAGGGAAAGAGGGAAGGAGGGAAGGAGGGAAGGAGGGAAGGAGGGAAGGAGGGAAGGAAGGAAGGAAGGAAGGAAGGAAGGAAGGAAGGAAGGAAGGAAGGAAGGAAGGAAGGAAGGAAGGAAGGAAGGAAGGAAGGAAGGAAGGAAGGAAGGAAGGAAGGAAGGAAGGAGTGGGGGGAAAATGTGTTGAGGGGTTATTTTATTTGTCACTATTCCACTCTGTTATTAGTTGTCAATAAAATAAAAAATTCACTTACCTGAGCTGAGGTTTTTATTCCCATGATAGCAATTGTTGAGTGAGCTCCCTAGCCTTATCTTGTAATAACTTCTTGTATTTTCTGCCCCTGTCCTGCTGAGAATGCTGCTTTTGTTCTATCTCACTATCTGGCAGATATTCTTACAGGTATTTTCCTACAGACTGTGGACAACACCAATATGGATGGAATGAAAGTTAATGTATACTGGTTTACATAGAAAAGTTTTGGTAGCAGAGGGGATCTACAGAAGTGGGCGATTGCTAGAGCAACTTGGTGCATAGCAACCTACCACAAAGTTAACCACAAGAATAAAAAATACTGTTTTCTAGAGTGTTCCTGGTATAGTTTCTAGAGTATATCCTGGGTTATTCAGATAGATGCCTGGAACACACATATGACAGAGTGGCAGATATACAAGATAACAGCCAGAGCTAATTAATGGCTCTTTGAACATGAATTTTTTCTTAACTAGTTGCTCTGTTCTTCAGGTCAGTTGAAGAAAACCACAGGTATGATGTGTTATCCTATTTCTTGTTAAGTAAAATGAAGGAGAGGGAAAACTTTATGTTCAGTGCTACCTGGAGCAGTTCAAGAACATTTCAACCCATTGACAAAAAAAAATAAAGGAAACGCAGCGTGAAGTTTTCCATTTTGCTGAAACAAATATACTTGATGTGAAATCTCAAATATTCTCCCAACCCCCTTCAAATGCACTCCATGTGAAGGAGGTTTTTTTTTCCTCTGAATGACGTTTTAAGGACAGGCTGCCAAGCCCATTTGTCCCTCCATTTGCAGTTAACTTGTGTTTTCATGAGGTTTCAACAGGCTGCTCAGTTTTCTGGTAGGGAACAGTTTGTTTCCTTTCTTCAGTGAGTTTCCTTTCTGAGAACATGCTGCACTCCCACAATTAGAGGAGCTGCAGCCCTCACACAAAATTATGGGCGATCAAAGTTTCTTAAAAACACCAAAATGAATACTGAGTACAACTCAAAAAGTTATATCGAGCATAATTCAATTGGGCCTCTTACAACAGAAGCATAAAAAGTCAGAAGGCAGTTTTGGGCTATGATCTTGCATGACATTTGTAGAGTTTTGTCAACTGCCTAATTAATCCCATCACTACATTTGCAAGCAACAGGTCCACTACATATTATCTGAAAAAAAAGCCTCAAGCCCTAAAAAACTATTTAGCTGATACAGCACTTACTTAGTTCTGATGACACTATCAACCACAAGAGAGGGAGACCTCAGCCCCACAAATACTCTTGATTTATACTGCTGCATAATTTTAGTTTTTATAACTTTGTCTTTAAAACCTTCTACTATAACAAAATTAAGATTTTTTTTTTTAAATGAGAAAAAAAAAAGCAGATTAATTTTGGGTTTCCACTATCACAAGATCTGAGCTATAGCTTTCTAAGAAAAACACAGAAGCAATAAAATCAGGTATTATTATATTCAAAAGACACACTAATTCACATAGAAGAAAGGAAATAACAACAGCTGAAATATGTCCTTTAGAATAACAACTAGAATTAATCTTTGCCATAAGACTTTGTAATGTATCCTCATTGTCTTCAGTGAAATATGCTGTTATCTTAGTATATGAAATACGTAATAATTGTAAATTACTAGATTTTCACAATTCATTTACTTTGAGCAGATTTATTAATAATCTATTCTCTGTATAGGACAACTCACTGACAGTATTTCAGAAAATTATCCTGATGTATTATTTTCTGTCCTAACCAATTTCTTCTTTTATTTTTCCTTTCATTTCCCCCTATTGCCACCCCTCCATCCCCCTATCCCGCCCCTCCCCCATTTATCTCTTGGCTATTATACAATAATGGACAAGGCAGAGTTTTATTTTATGAAAATTGTGTGTGTCAGTTTTCAAGCCAGAAGGAATTCCTATAGGCAAACTATCTGCATATTCAAACTTTTCATTTCCAGCATGTAAAAAGAGAGATGGTATTCTCCACTATTAAGGGGAGTCCAGGATGTTCTCTTTCTGGAACTGGAAAGCTGTTTACCCAAATACATCTTTCAAAGTGCAATAAGAAGACAAGTAAAATGAGGAAACAGTTATAGGTAAGATGGTCCAAACAAAAATTGTCTGTATTACCATTTACACTTTGGGTTGGAAGAGATATGAATTAAGGAGGACTAATAAATTCAGCTTGATGTTCTTTATAAATAAAAAGAGAGTTATTTATATTTAACCTAATATAAACTCTTCCTTTAGAAGAGGAAC
This sequence comes from Trochalopteron elliotii, assembly GCA_024734555.1. Taxonomy (NCBI): domain Eukaryota; kingdom Metazoa; phylum Chordata; class Aves; order Passeriformes; family Leiothrichidae; genus Trochalopteron; species Trochalopteron elliotii. Next base: position 595,036 of record JANPWX010000163.1, on the reverse strand, counting down.
TGAGTATCTTCAGGTCCTTCAAGCTTCAAGTGAAGATGAATGATTCACTGTTCTCTGTATCCTTAAAGAGCAGCTGCACCAATGTTCTAGCAAATTTAGAAAGAAAACCAACTCTGATAGAATTCTGTTTCTTTATAATACCACCTTTTTCAATGGAAATTGGATGAGACTAAAAATCATAGGCACTGAGGAACAAGTAATTTACAGCTCATGTGATCAGAATTTTAACAAAAATTTAAATTACTAAATATTATTAATTGTGTTTTCCAAACCAACAAAGATAACACAAAAAAAAAAAAAAAGAAATGTGCTAACATTGCACAGTATTTCTGGTAACAATAAAGTTTTTCTAGCTCTGAAATAGTTTCACTTAGTCGTCTTTCGCCCATTCAGTTTCTGGAGTTTAGATTATACCTTCTATCTCCAAATGAAAACTATCATTCTTCACTAAACATAAGCTGACACTTTGTTTGATGAGGGTCATTGAGATCTGTCAGTTCTCCCTTGACAGATTCTTTTGAGAAATAATTTTGTTTACTTTTGTTTTGTTTTTAAAGACATCATTGAATTTGATCACTATTTAATGACAAAGATGCACATTAAAAATCTGCTCTAGTTTTAGGATAAAAGCTCTCTCTTAATCCTTCAATACCTGACTTCTTGGAGGGAAGAAGCAGGGCCAACAAAAGCAACAATGCAATCCCACTCAGAGTGTCCATGTGGTGTGGGGGAGAGGCAATACACTATACAGAAGTATGATGGGAAATCAATCAGTTTTTAGCTATCAGTTTTACAGATATTGTCATATGGTTTGTCTATGAGCTGTATGTACACTGTACAGCACATGAAGTTCAGGGTGCCCTTCTTGGGCACAAATTACACCCATGGAAATGTTTCCTCCTTTTGAAAGCACATAAACTTCAGCTAAATCAATGTGAGAAACCACAAGTGGATTTCAGTTCTGTTTTGTGAGGTGACCTGATATCTTGTGCAGTGTAACTGGGCCAAGTTAAACCATGGACATAAATCCAGTATCAGACATGAAACTACCTATAGGCACACTAGTAGACATACTAGGCATGTTAAGGTAGGAGTTCACAGAGACAGAACTGAAGTCACCAGGATTAGATGTTTGTATCTGAAGGAACAATCCAATCTTCTTTGGTCCTATGGAGAGAGGAATTTATGGAACACAATCCACTTCAGCCCAAGATGGATATGTAACACAGGACATGAACCTTGCCCTCAAACTACCTGCTCATTTTCACTGACTGCAGACAGCTCAGAGTGATCTAGCTCAAGGCAAAGTTTAATGTTATAGATGTCTAAGATTAAGTAAAATGAATCCACACCACTTGATGTCTGAAAGACAATCTGAGACGTGAACTTATCTTTGTCTATTTATAAAGATACAAAGTCAAAGAAGAAAATCAAACACAAGACTCAAGAGAATTTTATCCACCTTAATGAACTCTGAATACACTCCATTTTTGGTAGTACTTAGGATATCAAATAAGCACAATTTAGTGGAAAATATGTGCATGGATCACACCGGCACTTTTTGTGGCAATATAACAGAATTCCAGAATCTCAGAAAATGCTGAATTGGAAGGGACTCATAAGGATCATCCAGTCCAACTCTTAGCCCTGCACAAGACATCCCCAGTAATCACACCATGTGCCTGAAAGCATTGTCCAAACCCTTCTTGAACTCTGTCAGACTTGGTGCTGTGACCATTTCCCTGGGGAGCCTGTGCCAGTGCCCAGAAACCCCGTGGATGAAGAACCTTTTAGTAATATCCAAACTAAACCTCCCCTGACATAACTTCAGGCCATTCCCTTCAGGCCAAGTCTTGTCACTGGGCACCACAGAAGGCTGATGTCAGTAGAGAAGATCTGTTCCAACACTCTTTGAAAAGATGCCATTCTACAAAAAAATTTTAAAAAGCTTTCTGACACACATCTAACCTGAGGACCTGCACCCCCAAAGATCCTGTTCTCAGAAAAATTGCAAACTGCTGCAGAGAATGTGAAAGTCTGTGTCACCCATGATCACTGTAAGTGCCAGCAATGTCAATAGACACTTCTGTTGAATTAAGGGTAGTACATATGGCTCTGACTAAGAGAGCCACCATTTCAACTTTACCTTTAACAATACTGTGATGCTGTTTATTTTTTTATTCCCAGTAAGGGACACAGCACAGAAAAGACCTCCTATGGGAGCTAGGAACCTTCAACCAAGCTCTCTCGTTACCATGATTTCTAATGCACAAGCCCTTCAGGGAACATCTGACTACACCTGCTGATTCATTCCGACAGATGCTCTCAATTCACTGCACTTTTTCAAGGGAAGTGTTGCAGGAGTAGCTTTAGGCAAGCAGGAGTCATAAAGAGTCCTATGTTCAGTGGAGCTAGGATAAGTTGCTCTCTTTTAAGTGATTCATTCTTGAATACTCCCCTCACATAGATCCCTATCATTGCCCATATATGTGTGTGTACATCCACCTCACCAGACCATCTTTACAGGTATTACTGTGCTCTTTGTGTGATCCAGGCACCCCATCCCAGCATGTGCTGTACAGAGTCAATCATCCTCTTTGATAATAGGTCAAGTGTTAAGTAAACATAACAATATCACTTCTGTCCAAAGGCTGCAGCACAGGCAGTGTCTCTCCAGAAACAGAGAAGACTGTAAGGAAAGCCAAGGGGAACTTTTAACTTCAAGAAGAAAACTGGGATATAACTATTAGATTTTTGAAAAAAGCTGCAGCATTCTTGAATACTAAGAATAGAAAGCCTTTCTCTTAAGAGGAACACAGAAAGGGAATGCAAGTCCTCTGTTCATGGTAGCCACAATTTAATTGCTGCATCCCATGCCTTGTGGATTAAGCACATAAAAACAAGCACAAATATATTACTCTGGTTAGTGGTGTGTAAGGAGTTTTAACCACCACATCTAATTTGCTTTGCATTTCCTCATAGCACTCATTTCCTCCTTCTTTCCCTGACTGTGAAAGGGAAATGTCTTCTCATAGTCAGGACTGGCCCAGAGGTCCTGCTCAATCCCCTGATTTGCAGACAGTAACACTGCAAAAAAAATCCCTTACCACAGTTTCTCATGTATCTGAACAATACACTGAATTCCCAATAGCTGGGCACAGTGTGGATAAAACTGGTGTGCTGAAAGGATTACAGCATATGGAGGAAGACTAAAATGAATTCTTCAAGCTAGGTTAGTCAAAGCTTAGTCCAAAACATCAGTTCCTAAACTACAGAAACAGGCTGTAATCCCCACTGTGACAATCAAGAAGTGCAGACAGTCCCAGAGAGGTACCTCTTGTCCTTAGCTCTACAACAGCTGTACAGCAGCATTCCAGCTGTGGCAACACAAGGCACAACCTGGCTCCCCTGGCACTTATCCTCTTCTAAGCCACAGTCAGCTACCAGTGCCTGAGCCATCTTGTTCAAAACTAGCACAACTCTGTTGTTACCAGATTCCCACTCACAGCTCTGCCTGTAGGATTAAAGCTTTGTCACACCAAAGGAGTGGGGGAATCCTGTGACATTTAAACAATGAGCAAAACCATGAAGAATACCTAGTAAGGAATAATCTTACACCAGCTGGGGAGATGCTCTCGGGTACATATTATGATGTGACAACATTTTCTTATGGCTGAAACATTTTTATGCCTGATTCAACAAGTAATTCTGTGACACCCTCTTTCACAACTGAATTACCATTACATGGGTGCTCTGTGAAATATGGAAACATATTTTAAATATTTTTTTAATACTTACAAAATTACTGAAATAGTGGTGTTTCCAATCCAAATATATTATTCTATAACACAGCCCTGGATTTGCACAGCAAATTATTCTTTGCTAATCTGACTGGTAATATATTTTAACTAAATGATCTACCTATACATATTACAAATTATTAGTTGTCAATTAGATACACTAGTAATACAGATAATTATATGTTTCAAGTAACAAACCTTTACTTTGACTTGCACTTACAGATTAATTAGCACTTCTGGAAAGTTTCTAGAAATTGAATATTCAAAGTAGCAGTAACAAAGTAGTTTTGATCCAGTTCTTCCCCACCCTTCCTTTATCCTGTAACTTTCATTCTCCACACATCTATGTTCCACATTAATGGGGAGTATTAATCCTCTCAGAAACACATATTTTTCCTTAGGGAGAGTTCTGCAAATAATTTATTTTGTATCTTAAAAATAGAGCAAAATAATCCAAAATTTTTCTCATCTTCATGAACTTATTTTTTCAAGAAAGCAATTCATCCTGTTCCAAGGGCCTAGATTGTAAAGAGCAGACCTCTTTGGTGGCCTTGTTGAAAATGAGTTTCTTTATGGGCATATGAAAGTGTCAATAGGAAAGGGGTTTGAACCCAGTACAGACCAAGAGACAGCAACTAGTGAAATGTAAGAAACATTCCTCCATTAAATGGTCCTATCTTCAAACCAAAATGCAAAATCAGAATTCTTTTCCCACACAGCACTTGGAGGGCTTTGGTTAGGCACTAATTACAACATGCATTGAACCAAAAAAGAAAACACAACCCCTTGAAAGTCATTAAGAATGAATTCTTGCCCTCTGGACAGCTCTATGGCAAAGATCAGCTCTTTTTCTGGGAGGCCAGTGACAAAGGACAGAATTTTTACCCATGACTGAGCATATACAAGAATGTTTTTTGGTCTGTTTTCATAAATTCTAGAAAAAGGCTTTTAGAAGTGTCTGTGCAGAGATGAGCAGAAGGAAGGCTGTTCTCTGAAACCCTAAATTAAATACTTTTTAATGATTTCTGCTGATGAAGATCCTAACACTTAGTTATGTCTCAAGACCTGCAACAACACAGATAAAATAGGAACTGGGAGTCTTACAATACATGGGAATTAATGAGTGTCTGCTGTGTCTCATTTTTTTTTTACTATGTAAGGGTGTGAGACCAACTGCAATTTTAAAAAGCAAGAAAACCATGACTAAGGAAGCAGATCTTACAAATTGCATCCTTCATACAAATAGTGTGGGCTTCAGCTTTTGGGTTTTAAGTTTATGAATGAAGTTATCTTAATAAAAGATAAGGTTCCCATATTTAATTTGGTGTGACCTATTTACTTAAGGGACTAGTCAACCAGTATTGAAATGAAACATCAACCTATCCATTCTTACTAGAAGACACTTCTTGATCCATTAGACATGAAAGACATTGCAACTATTTATTGTTCTATTCTCTTTATTAAAACCAGAGATAGAGAGTTAGAGAGTTATATAGTAAGATAAAAGATAAATAACAACTCATACACATCTAAGTCACATATGAGAGAGGGTTTTACCCTCAGAGCACTTTTCTAGCTGGGAAATATAGAAATTCAACAAAGCCTCTTTTTTTTTTGTGTCCCTTTCTACAATGAATGCCCTTCTCCTGCTCCTAAATGCCTTTCAGAAGGGTAGTACCAGCCAAACTGAATTGCACAACTTGAATTAAATAAGATGCTTGTAACAAAATTGTGTCTCCTGTATAGTAAGGGCAGCCCCAGCATGGGTTTGCACAGAGGAAAAAAAAATATTTCTTATCATTCACTCTTATTTTACTGTGTTTAGCCAATATTCCATGGAGGCAAGCCAATGATTTTTCCCAAACAGAAACTGCAAAAGAAATCATAGCACTGTGCAAGTCAAACTTTCTGTTAAAATATCAGTGTTTGCTAAGTGTTTGTGCAGCTTTTGCAATGCCTTCTAGAGGGCAGATAAGGGAGAAAACTGAAAAAAAGATAAGCTGGAACCCACTATGCTTCAAATATAACTCCTCTAGGAATGCAGCTGACTGTTCAAGAGCGCACTATGACAGAAAGAGTGAGCACAAATTCCAGCTTAAATTCACTCTTGGGCTTTTGCTGTCACGAGCAGCAGCATCACCATTTGCTTGCTGTGCTGTGCACTGTATCAATACAGGGTAAGGAAAAGAGCACCATGAAGCTTCCACTTCTAACTTAAAAGTGTCCTTTTCACGTCATTTCCCAGAAGACATTTTCTGCCCTGTTTTCAGAGTGAGATTGTGGAACACTCCTGATTTACAGCATGTCCTGCATAATACACATGCAGCTGGAGTTCCATAAGATTACAGACAAGAGCTATCCAACAGTACTCAAAAATCAGGACTTGCCAGAGCACTCAGGAGAACACCCTCTCTCCTTTCCTTCATCACTCACTTACATGCAGCACTCCAGACTCTAAGGAGAAAGAAATACAAGTCTTTAGTCCAAATAATAGTGAGCTTTAAAACACAGTCAACACAGCAACATCTCTATGTCAAAAGCTACTATACATTTGATACAATGTTAGATTACCTTACATGATATTAAATGGGGATTTTGTGATCCCTTATCTAATATAACAAAATTTCCATTTAAGGCCATGCCAAAACAAACTATGACTCCCTGCTACATTTGTCACCCTTCCCAACACAATCCAGTTCTCAATTACTCTTCCTTTAGACTCTAAAACTCTAACTAGAAAGCCCCCAGACAAGCGACCAGCACAATAGATAAGTGGATTTTATAAAATTATTCATTTTCCCCTTCCTTTAATTTAAAAACTTGTTAATAACCTGTTACTAATCAGCACAGACGTGTCTAAACCATAGATAAAACCAGGAAAACTGCATTCCTTCACAAGTTCATCACTTCATATTACTTTTGTACCATATTTTTGTCTCTTGTATTCTAATTTGAGAATTTCTGTCTGTCCTTTGTGACCACAGCACATACAAGGAAATTTTTAACAATTTTTTTTTTTGCAAGGTACTGTAAATATATATGTTCCAGGAACCTTAAAGTGTTAAACTGAAAAATTATCAGGACTGTAATTTTATACAATTAAATAACAACTGCTCTCCCATGAGTCTGCTCTTTCTTGGTGCACAGTTTGATACAACATAAATACAGCATTTCCTGCCTACTGCTACAGTTTGCTTGAAATTCAGAGGGTTTGGGTTTAACACCTTTGTGACATTTGTAGTACAGCATTTCTGCTGCACTATTCAATTATTTTCTATAACTACAAATATTTTCTGAAATAAGTAAGAAATAATAAGTTTTAAAACAGAAAATCTCTCTGATTATCATCAGAGATGAGCTATAAACTGCCATCTTTGAGACTTCTCAAATAAAACATTGCTTTTTTTAGTAGCAAGAACAAGCTGACTTAAATACAATGGAAACCATAAAGTTTTCCTCTAATTCATGTTGATAACTCAGAGGCATTAATGCATGCTCACGAGACAATTTTGAAAATCTTGCATAAATATTTCTAAAAATAAATGACCACAAGTTTTTAGCCATAGGCTCTTGCTTTCACCCTCTGCTGTGATTCACAACTGTGCATACCAGCTGGTCAGACCTTTGGTTACAAACTTTAAGATTGGTCTTGATGATCTTAAAAATCTATTTCAACCTGATGATTCTGTGAAATTGTTTAAAAGACAATCACAGAAATGCCAATATGTCCATTCCAAGTCTTGAGGTGCTCCTAACAGCAGGCTGGATCTTAAAAACATAGCCAAACATCAAGATACTAACTTTGACATATATAACAAAATGAATGGTTAGGAAAATAAAAGTGACAAAAGTATGGTGATACTACATTCACAGTTTCTCCAACCAACAGCAGGAGAAATCTGCTTCTATTCCAATCCTGTTGATTCCAGGAAAGATTCAGTTGGGTCAAAAAAGAACAAAGCTTTTGCAAAATTAGGCTGTAATACATTTTATAATTCTGAATGGAATCCTGACATTGTGTAAATTTGTGTTTGCTGAGAAGTGCTGGCAGCACGACTTACTGGGAAATGGGAAAGTTGAGACTCCACAGCCTGGAGAGAAAAGGTTTATTACTTATGGAAAAGACAAGTTGAGTATACACAGAACAAGAATTGACAGGTATACTCTTAACTTCAGTAAAGGGTCTTGAATAACTCTACTTGGTTACTTTAATTCATTTAGTTAAAATTTCCCCTGGCACCTGCCCTGGTCTCTAATCATCTCACATCTTGAAATTCACATTTAAAATCTTCAATAATTCAGCTGTTCAATTAGTCAGCCAATCAATTATTCAGCCATTGATCTGCCACACAAGGAAAATAAAACTTCAATAATGGATGGACAGTTAAACTTTCACAAACAGGGGAACCTGTGTTGCTGATTACAACTTGGATTTGATCTCTCCACAGGCACAATTCCTAGGGGGCAAAGGTGGGGGGAAGTCTATTCTTTTTTCCCCTTTGCAGTTCTTAGATTAGCTCTGCTATAGCTCCAGAAAATCAGAAATATCAGAAAGTTTCTGTCTCTTTGTCAGCATGAGTAACTTTACAGGTGATGCTTATCTACCTCACTAGCTCCTTGCTTAGGCAATGATTATGACTGAAATGATGTTTTGGTCCAGATATATATAAACACTCCTCTAAAAGCTATAATGGAAATTTTAAACCTCAGTCACATTGTTTTGCTCCTTGCTTTTGCTATTCTAGATGTAATTTCTTCATAAGGGAGCCTTCCAAATGCACTCTCTTTCCTCTCATAAGCTACTTATTTCTGATTTACATCACTCTTTTTACGCTCCTTATTTGTGATCTACATTTTTCTTTTTAAACCTGCTCCCAAGCAGCTCCTCTTCCTCCCTTCTTCAATGATCACTATGCTGAAATCCATCTCTTTCAATCTCCTTTCACAAGAACACTGCTGTAGGTTTGTACAAGGACTGTGCTTGCATGGAAACCATTCCTACAGTTCCTACAGTTAGTCACTGGTGTCCCAAAGCACTGAGACAATATTAAACAACTTGGCCAACAAAGGTCATCCCAGGACACAGAACTTACCCAGTGCCACCACTCAGTTACTGACACACCAGCACAGCATTACACAGTATTTTTAAAATACAACCTGTTTTCTACTGTCACAACCTGTAGAAGGAAGGAAGGAAGGAAGGAAGGAAGGAAGGAAGGAAGGAAGGAAGGAAGGAAGGAAGGAAGGATACTTTACATACTTTCCAGAAATTAAGACAGCTATCTTCAAAGCATTTTCTGATGAACAACAGGTATCATAAGATTTGGCATTTTTATGAGAATAAGAATAGCAAAGAACAGTGAGTGCAGAGTGAGTTACCAATGGGTCTCAACCAGTAGTACCCCTGCACTGGTCACCTCAGTATAAAATAATGGTGATAAAATAATCCAAAAGAGGCAAGATGCCTGGATTTCCTACAAGCACTCTTAGCAGAGTTATATGGTTCTTACCACATTCACCAGTGCCCATCAGTCAAGCCCACAAATTTGGACTATTATTGGTTCTGTCCTAGGCTGATGAAAGTTCTAGGACCTACTTTAGGGAAAGGAGAGGAGGAGAGAGTTCATGCAACACATGTGATGTGTAGTGCACAAGAACATACACCTGTAAGCAATTTTAGTTTCCCCATAAGGAGGTTTTCCCAATTCTGGTTACAGGAAACAGTGCAGCCTTTGCTTTGCAAGACTGTAGCAAAGTGCTACTTATGCAACAATACCCACATGCTACCAAATGTATCCACCTTGAGAATAAGTTTTCAATGCAATTAAACATTTCTAATCAATAATTTGTAGCTTATGATCATATTAAATTGCAACACAGTATCTTCCCCTACCTCAAGAATCCAAACAACGGCACTTAAGCCAAAAGAAAAATGCACACCTTGTCTAATTTTCAGTTTAACGTGTACTAAATTTATCTAATGCTTTGCAGATAATTTTTTTTCTAGTAAAGCACAAGTATACAAATAATAAATCAACTTCATCAAATTATTGGGAAATATTCATTGAAGAGGAAAAAATCAGTAACTTTACTGTCGATAGAACTCAAATCACAAAATTGTCAAAGATAGCTTATTAGTTACTTTAAATAGGCATTGAATAATTGACATACCCTGAGGAATAATTACAGGCTATATTAAGATGACAGGAGTTAAAACTTGTAAAACTTAAAGTGCATGCCATAAAGTGCTGAAGACACATTGAATGAGCCCCAATTTCCTTTGCAGCTATTCTCGTCCCACATTTATCCTCCCTGTTATTTATATACAAAGAGCAACAAAGTACCTTCAATCTAAATCAACCTGGATGTTTTGGCCTATGGATAACTCTGATAGTAAAATGTACCTACAAAGGATCCAAAGAATAGTGCAATAGCAGTGTTTTCTGGAGCAATATGACTGCAGTTTCTTTGATTTATTTGACTTGAAAGAAGGCAGTGCATCTTTTCAGAGCTATGGGGTTTTTTTCTCTGGTATTCTTTACTGTATTGTGCCCAAAGACCCATCTTTCAGCTTACGCTGGAAGCTGTGGCCTCAATCCAATAATTGGTTGCTGTATTGGGTTTTTGTGGCCATGTTTTGATAGCAGTGGGAGTCCAGGGGTGGCTTCTGTGAGAATCTGCTGGGAGCTTCCTCCATGTCCCACAGACCCAATCCAAGCCAGCCCCAAGGCCATTCCTGGCCAAGGTTGAGTCTGTCAGCGATAGTGGCAACACCTCCAGGATAACTGAGTGAAGAAGGGAAAAAAGTCACTGCACAGGAGCAATTTCAGCCCCAGAAGAGAGGAGTGAGAACACGTGAGAGGGACAGTCCTGCAGACTGTCAAGGTCAGTACAGAAGGAAGGGTAGGATGGGCTCCAAGTGCCAGAGTTGAGATTCTCCCACACTCCGTGGTGAAGACCATGGTGAGGAAGGCTGTGCCCCTGCAGCCCACGGAGGTCCACACTGAAACCATTCTGACCTTGCCTTGTGTGGAAGATCCCATACTGGAAGGGAGGCTGTGACTTCATAGGTATTCCATGCTGGAGCAGGATCCTGGCAGAACCTATGGCCCCATGGAGAAAAAAAGCCCACACTGGAGCAGGTTTGTTGACAGAAACTGTTACCCCATAGGGGATCTAGAGTGAAGGAACCTGTTCCTGAAGGACTGCTCCCATGAAAGGGACCTATGCTGAAGCAGTTTGTTAAGAGTTGCCACCCATGGAAAGGACTCCCCTTGGATAGTTCATGGAGGACTGTCTCCTATTGAAGAAAGCCCATGATGGAGCAGAGGAAGAGTGAGGAGTTCTTCCTCTGAGGAGGAAGGAATAGCAGAGACATGTGATGAACTGACCAAGTCCCAGTTCCCCAGTCCCCTAAGTCATTGCAGAGAAGGAGGTAGAGAAATCGAGAATAAAGCTTAGCACAAGAAAAAGGGAGGGGTGGAGGGAAGGTGGTTTTAAGATTTATTTTCTCATTAACTTACTCTGATTTTATTGGTAATAAATTCAACTAATTAATTTTCCCAAGTTGAATCTGTTCTACCCATGACAACTGGTGAGTGATCTCTCCCCACCCTTATCTCAACTCACAAGTCATTATATTTCCTCTCCTCTGTCCAGTTGAGGAGGGGAGTAACAGGGCAGCTTCAGTGACTGCCTGGTATCCAGACAATTGTATTAATCAGTTCAATAATTAACTCTCCCTGAAGTGAAAAGTCTTGTTTACATGCTACTTTCCCTTTGAGATAGAAAAAAGAAAGCCTAACTACAGACCTATCTAAGTAACTACTGGGAAAAAAAATTATCTAATGCAAAACTTGCTTCTTTTTTTTTCTCTTTGCTTTTCTTAGCTTTTTCTTCTTTCCTTATCCTTTAGGTTTGCATTTAAAATTAAATACTCCAGGCAAAATCGCCGTCAGCCCTAAGTACTGTAGTGCACAACTGTACTCAGACTACACAATATAACTCAGGAACTACTAGACAATTTCATCTCTATAATTTCTGAGTGGGGCTGACATATAACTTTATTTTTTGGCCTTATACTTTAGAGATCTATTTAGCCATGAAATATATCAATCTGCAAATAAAGCAAGGCTTTTCCCCCAGAAATTCAACAGACTGACTCTATCATAACCAAACTCTGACTGTACTGCTAATAATAATAATTTTTCATACTATGAGATACAACTGTAGTTTGAAAATAATGTTACTAGTTGCAGGGTAGAAAATAATTCAATCAAAAGTCAGTATGATTAGATTATTTTTCCCACCACTGAAAAAAAAATCTCTATACAGGTTTCTATACACAGAGTTTTCTACAAATGGTGATTTCCGTATTTTTATATCATTGTTAAAAGAGGGGGATCCCTGAGCTGCTTTGATTAATATACATCATAAAGCAGGCTGGGTGGAGAGTGCTTTGGGTCAAAAAAGCCCTCCTTAATTCATTCTGCTTCTGTGAAGTTTGAAACAAGAAATTTCTTTCCTCAAGCCTCCAAGTGAACCAGACATCAGAGAGATTATTCCCTCCTGGGAAGCTGCTACTAAACCCAGGCGTTAAGACTACATCTGTATCTGTTGAATTCAAAAACCAATGTTCTACATGTTATCTTTGAAGTTTGTCTAAAGGCCCAATGGATATAAACGTAAGCAATCCTCATAACGTCTCTCCCCAAAATTCCACCATACCTACCCCAGGCAACACTTTCCACACAGGGACTCTCAAAATACTTCATTCATAGACATGCAAACTGTGAGAAGTATACACTGACAAGCAAAGAGACAGATTAACCCTGCAGACCTTGAGGGGAATAAAGAAGGCTGCTTTCTTTGGATGAAGACTTAAGCCACAGCTTCCTCAGTGAGTTTAATATCTTCCTCCCATACTAGGTTTATTTTTTGTTTTAATTCTTTCCTGTGGCACAGTCTGAAGTGCCTTCTACTGTATGTTTGGCAGCCATTCTTTCACTGTCCAACTGCTTTCTCTTGCCATTAACACTGGGATGGCTTTGCTATCAGTGGATAAAATTTACAAGAACATTTCAAACAAGATTACAGGCAGTCTTCCTGCTCAACAAGAACAGTATGGAATTACAATTTCCAGAGGAGTATCTTCCACAAACAATGTATGCTGTTTCTCATTTCCTCTTGGCAAGAATGGTATATCCAATCTCTGTTAATTGTTTCCTGTAGACACACTTCTAAATAATAATTTGCACACCAAAAAAAAGAAAAATAGGGTGTTGATTACTTTAGGTAAACATTCTCAGTTTAAACTATCCATTGGGAAATAATTTGACACACAGCATAGCATCACTTGATTCATCACTATATGAAGCCAGACAGAGGTAAAAAGTGCTCAGAAAAATTTGCTCTTAGACCAACTTTGAAAATTACACCTAGAGCTATCCTTCAAACACAGTTCATTTTTTAACCTAGAAGTGAGTATGTTAAATGTGCTGACAAGACTCAGAGCTGTCCAATGTCCACAATGCAAATCTAGAGAGACCTTTCTCAAGTACTTATTTTAGCAATATCCAGCCTGGTCTGAAGCTAAAAAATTCAGACTCAGAATAAACAGAGTAAATTTGTCAGACACTAAAGAACAACAGACGAATCTGATAAACCAGTCCATATTAAATGTCAAAACTACCTTATTAAATACTGATTATATAATACTCCTACTTACTAAATAAGTGGCATCTAGTGGACTAGGCACCTGAAAAAATGTCAGGATATTTAAGACCTATTACTCTGGCTATAAACTGTGAGATGATACCTGAAGAGTGTAGCATACTCATGCTTCCTTACCCTTTACTTTTATCCTCCAAACTTTGTTGAGTCCTTTCAGTGCAAGGTCGTATTTAAAAACATCACATTTTCACATGCATATCCCACAAGCTACCTGTGAAAAAATTAAAATTTACCAGCATGGATTGCAAGTGTTAAAGGTTACCCAAGAGACCAGTCTTCCTCCTATCTTCCCCCCCCTAAGTCCCCATAGCCTTATCCTTCTTCCCAAGACAGATTCTCTCTGACTCCCACGACCTAATGGATGCATTTCCAAGCACTACTTCTTTCGTAAAGGGGCAAACTGAACACACGAAAATAAGTGTGATTAACCAAACACTTGTCTTCTGCAATTACATTTCTTTTTTCCATGAAGACATAAAACATGGAACATGTGGAGCCAACAGGGATGTATTCCATACTAAGCACAGGAACACATGAAATGTGAGCCAGGTGATTAATGTTTCTTAACACAAGGGGAGACAGGTTATCCCAGCGCTGCATCCCTGCACACGGACTGTACACTGCAACATACTTGCCAGGGCTGCCCCAGCTTAAAACAATGGTGACACATCACTGACTTCCAGATGCTTTATAAATGACATATATGTATCTTCCCTACTTGCCACCTAATTCCTTGAACACAAAGACAGGATTAAATTCAGTCCAGCCTCTTTTAACCACTGATCTGAACACAAATGTCAAGACCTGAGCAATGCATGAACTGGGGTAGTTTTCCCTAAACAAACAGAGTATTCTCCCTACACAGAGTATTAGGACCAAGCTAAACATTGAATTTAGATTTTATTAGTTGGATAGCTAGAAACTGATGACTTTTTATTTAGCAGAGAACAAAGAGAGGCTTGAGACCTCCTTTTTGACAGGCAGGTCTTTTTTTAAGACTGCTATTCATGAGAAGGTGGGTTGCTACATACCAATTACTTTTATGTGCTTACATTTTATAAAAGGAAAAAAAATTGCAGTTCATTTAATACTTGGAAATCCAATAAATTTATGTATGTTTATTAACTAATAGACTCAGTCTATTTTCAAATCACTTTGTTCTGCAAACTTTGGCAGATGTTTGCTGCATTATAAGACATGGGGCTTACACAACACTGGGCTTTAAAACATAGTCAAAAATTTCACAGAATTAAAAATGGCAAAAGTCCAAATCTCCTCATTCCTTAGCAAGAATTTTTTATATTGATTAACAGTGACTGAGGACAATAAGGGTCTGATCTAAATCCCATTAGACACTAGAGGAACCTTGGAAGTTATGATTGTGAAATTACAAGCAAGACTTTAATTATTTCTGTATATAGATTCTTATGTTGTAAGCCAGTGGATATAATTAAATGCCATGTTTAGTGACTTCAGCTCCATTTGACATCCATATACTTGGAAAGCACCTGTATCTTGCTTTTTTTCCCCTTTATGGCCTCATTCAAATGCAGCAATCACTAAGAATCTGAACGCACAAACCAAAAACTACACATTAAACAAGATGATGCAAACAGAAACAACCCTCAGCCTAAAAGAGCTATGGTTAATACCATCTGAAGCACTCCAAACACTCATTTTATGAATTCATTTAATAAAAGTGTCAGTGCAATACAGAGTGGGCTACCTCTGATTCATTCTAATCATATGAAAGTCACGCACTTTGTTCTCACATATGGTTAGCAGCCTACAGTAATTGTTTCAATCCTCAGTGATTACTTTATTTTATACTTTATTTGGCATACAAATACATAAATCTATTAGACAAATTCCAGAACACCAGTTCTGGAATGTTTCAAACCACATGGCTGATGATTTGAGGCAGGATGTGACCAAACCAGCACTACAAACACTAAAAAACTGACAATTAAGGAAACAGTCACCTGGAAGGGGAACATCATTTTGTCTTGCCTTCTCCTGATTTGCACTCCCATTAGTGTGCAATTATATTCAAACACCAGCATAACAACAAGAACCCATCCTGCACAGTACTTCCAGAAAAGGAATTTGTGTTGTTCCACGTTTCTTCACTGCCTGGTGCAACTGGCATCTTTTATTGTTTTTTATGTACCACACTGAAAATAATTTTTACTAAAAATAGTAAATATTCAGATTATTGGAGGAAAAAAGCTAAATGTGAGCTAGCAATATAAAAATGATAAAGACAATGACCGGTTAACTGTGTATCAATTAGTGCACTATCATCACAGGCAAAGCAGTAAAGAGAATGTTTCAGAATACAGCCACAATATAATGATAATCAATGTTTTATGGAAAGTAGGTCTTAAATGTTGATGGGACTATGTATTTGGTTAATTTGTGTTTCAGTTAATGGCAAGTTTGTTAATAAAAAACCACTGTGATAAACAATTTAGTTTTGTCACATAATAAAGGAATAAACTAAATAGGTTGAGGATAGGTTGATGGATGGGTCTCAACAATAACTATAAATGTCAGACCGTGCTGCTGTGATCATTTTCTTGCCAAGATTGGCAGGGGTTACTTCTAAACTGACCATGAATCCTCATGCAAATCCATGTCTTCATGAATAACCCAGAAGAAGAAGCCCAACATTTGCAGATGACAAAAGGGCAACAGAGTGCAAATTAATTGCAGCAACAGATCAGATTGAATGGTGAAACTATTTGGTGACGTAGTTTCATTTACATAACATCAATTTTAATACAGCGAAATACAAATCTAATGAAAAAGAACATATGCCGAAGCACATAATTGATGGTGGACTCTAACCTCAAATTTAGAAGGATGCTGGGGTTCATGGTTAAATTATTGGCTGAACTGAAGATCTCAGTGCAAGGCTGTGACAAATGTAGGTGTCCACATTGCAAGTGAAGAATTGGAAGTGCCTTAGGAAAAACTGCAAGAACGACACATGTTCATAAAATATGTGACTATGACTAAGTGACTTAATCTATCCAAGAGAATGTTTAATTAGCCCCCTTGATCAGAGTATAGAGACACCACCATTAGAAAGATACTTTTCATAGAAATCTCAGCATAATAAATATTAGAGAAAGCTGGACTAGAAACAAAGCATACCATTGCAATTATAGGACAAATACCTTCTGAGGAGAGGTTACTAGAGATGCCTGGCACTATCCACTTTATGTAAATTAAGACATTTTCTCTACAGTATATCATGAAGTAAAATAATACAGCCTTGATGCTGGACTTGCAAGAGGTTTTGCATCCTGGATCATAGAAGAGGCAAAGGTACGTGATTCCCACTCTTAAACACCTGTGAATCTAAACTGACACTTGAGGTCTTTGGTAGAATACTGTTTACCACTGTCCAAAAATTTATCCCCAGACCAATCTTTCTCCTGAGTCAAGAAACTACATTATATGTTCTGTTCACAGGAGGTGAACCACTTTGACAGAAGTCATGCCTTTGTGTTTCTTTTCTTCTGTTTCAAATTTAGCCAACACTGAAACATCTGAGAGCAGGTTCAGCACAGCCACTGACCTTGCATGCATCCTGATTCCACCCAGCAGCTGTAAGCAGCTCACAGCAATCACATTCAGGTGTGACTCTGGCATTCCTATAATTGCCTTTATCCTCAGAACTTGATACTATACTTATCCCAGCTCTCAGGCTATTTTACCTTTTTTCTAAAGTGATGCCCAGGTGTGAAACATAAGCAGCCCACTGAGTTTTAATCGGTCAATGACATTTATAGTTCTCTCTCTCTCTTTATTCTTACTAACAAAAACAGTTTCTAATACAGCATGTTCTGGGCCAACACTCCAGCCTACTTCTTGCTTATAATTGGCAATGCCAGGTACCCATAACAATTCTGCTGGTACTGATACAAATCACTTGTTTTATATTCTCTCACAGGGCAAGGTGGTGTAGTTATTTGCCTTTTGCATCCATATGTAGCATGAATATCATGATAAGCAAGGCAGTAATTTCTCATGTACTCTGTGAAAATTGTGGAATTTTGCAGTTCCATGATGCACTAACATTATTAAAAGTAACAGCTTCTCAGTGTTCCTGATGAATATGTTCTGTATGAAGACAGAGTGGTTGCACAGCCATCAGTTTGAAAGGATTTTTTCATGACAAGCGTAGCCCCCATCTTCTTGTTGTATTGTCTAGTAGACAAGGACAGCTGAGATTGACCAGCAACCAACACCTTACTCACTTGTAAAATTACTGCCAGTAAAGTGGCATGGCTTATGGAACTGGCAAATACTGACCATGCAGCAGAGCTGAACATTGGAACTGTTCATCTAGTGAGCATTTTCTTCCTACTACATGTGGGCAAATTTTGCTCAAGCAGTTTTAAAAGTTTTACAGAAAGCTGTGAATTGAAATCACTGGGCTGTATCCTTCTACTTTATCCTGATGGTTTTTTTCCTGTCTCAATTCACATGTTCTCTATTACATATCTTACCCTAACGGCCTATCATGTCCTAGTATTCATTGTTTTCCCAATGTTCTGCACCAAATTTTGGAACTGGAACCAATCTTGGAAGCTGCCTGTAACAGCATTAAGTTCTTTGAACACAGAGAAGTCAAAAAATTATTGTCCAGTAGACTTTGCATCAAGAAAGTGATCCTGAGTCTTGTTTATCACCATGATAAACAGACCTTCAGCCACAGGGCCGAGTACCATCTTTTACTGTTTGTTTCAGTCACTTACTAGGAGATAGAGTGTTTTATAGCTGATTGTTCAACTAGAAATCAAGACAGCATACATTTCGTGTGGCGTATGACTAGTCATTTAGGATCCTAATATATGCTCAGTTCTGTAGCAATGGAGGACAAATCCTTTTCTCTAATATAACTGTAGGAAATTGTAAGCAGTTTGGGAACAAGGTAATTCCAGGCATAAGAATGAAATAGTTCTTAAACTCTGAATGTGGGTAGTTCCAGGCAGATAACTGGAGAGTGGTATGATGAATTCGTCATTTCATGTTGAAATTCTATGTACTGTCAGTGTCAAAATAATCATTCTAAACTCACTTCTCACACCAAGTCTATTTTAGGTAGCTCTATAAAAAGTCAGCTGCTGCCAAAATCCTTCCCAGTAAGTCCAGTTTCAATGCAACCAGGGCAAACTTTGAGCAATCAGATTTGCTTCCTTAGCAGAAATTTTATATACCCATGGCATGAGTAAGTGCAAACCTCTATCAAAATGCATTCCCATCATCCTCAATTATGTCCTTGAGTCAGAGAACTGCAAGTACAGTACACTCTGCTGTTTCTTTTGCTGCATCCATGCTGTTTATTCTCCCACCACAAAAGTTTTCAAGAGCACCAAGCTGTTGTTATGACTCATAGTAAACACCAACGCAAAGTAAGCAGCCCAATTTTCTTCCTCCCTGATTTCACTAACACACATTCAGTTAGAAGAGAGAAGGAAAAAAAGGGGGAGAAAGGAGAAAATAACAAAGGTTCAGTTCTTATAAGCTTGTAAATCCATGTTGAGAAAAGAGAAGTCTGGAGAGGACTAGACAAGAAACGAACAAAAATACCATAGCAGTTCAACACATGGTGAGGGGGTGGAGTAGGATAACACTACAGAAACGAATGCTTATGACTCTCACATCATCACCTCCAAAATAATCAGCCAAGAGAGATAATTACTGGGGTTAGCTTAAGTATATATATGTGTGTGTGTGCACAGGCAGAAAGGAACAGAAAGAAAGGAACTGATCAAAACCTCCATCTCAAATGAGAGACAGGTTAATACTTAGCAGCCAAACATAAGCTCTAGGTGAGATCAAGCTCTCAATATGAGTCACAAGATTTCTGACAGCAGTGTCCATCTTAACAAAATGAAGTGACAGGGTATGGTACAGATACGAGCTTAATCACACAATCCCAAAACAGTTTATAAAAATTCTCAAATAGGACTTTTGAAGGTAAAAGGTTAAGAAGTTCATTGAAACCCAAGCTTTATGAGCTTTACATAGTGAGGTTTTAGTTGGAGAGTGCTGATGGGTTCTTCCTGAGAACTGAAAGCAAAGACCCAGACTTCTCCACAAGACCAATCCACACCTGCCACTGCAGTGTGTGTGGATACTCCTTCATGGAGTATCTTAAACTATATGGATGACAAAATCTGTGGCTGTAACTGGTGTTCATCACCTTTGACAGCCAGACTATCCTTTTTTCTGAACCCGTGTTTAGGAACATAATTTGAAGTTCTTGCATTTGGCATTAACTTTGAACCATTTCGTGAAACTGAACACTTCTGCATTTTCTGCATGCAACCAAGTGAAAGGTAAAATGCAAAATAAATTAAACTACATATAAAAGCTATTGTTTGTTCTCTGATTTAATATCATAAGCTGTTAAAAAAAAAAAAAACCACCACACAAAACCAAACAACAAAAGATGGTCTAAAGGACATCTGGCATACGTACTCTGTAAAGAAAACAAAAAATATAAACTCCCTCAAAAAGCCTATCTATTTCAGTGTGATCATTGCTAATTTTAAATAAATCAATGAAAGGATGCAGCTACGTGAAACAATATGTTTTGTTGTATTTGAAACAATTTCTAAGCCATTATTCTCTATTTTCAGTTAGAGAACAACATTCAGGTAATGCTGAAATATTCATCATCACATTTTTTCTCAAGCTAATTCAACTTTGAGATTACTTTTAACATGAAAGTTTCCTTAAGAAATGTGAAAGAAGTCGTGGGTAACTTTGGGGGGTTTAAATGAGTACAGAAGCCCATATCATGGTCTGTTTCTATAGTAAGTTTTTATCTGGGCATTTTTTTAAGATTACTGTTAACAATTACAATTAAAATTTGGTCTTACATCTCCAAGTTGCAAGATGATTTATTCCTTGAGTGGGCCAACACCTTTTACGAAGTCAACAAGATCCCCAACCAGGTACCAGTTCCAGGGTGACTTTTAGACTGGTCAACCATCTCCTCTATAAGGAACAGGAAAATAAAATGTTATCTTGCTTTTACTGCCACAGAAATGCTGAGGTCCTGAATAAAGAATTCATAGAATTCACAGAAGAACATAATGGGTAATGTTGGGAGGGACCACTGGAAATCCTCTGGTCCAACCTCCCTGCTCAAGCAGGGTTCCCTAGAGTACATGGTGGGCTTGTGTCCAGGCAAGTTTTGAATATCTGCATCTGCAAATCCAGTCCAGCAGTTACTGATCAGCTGGTAAATTTCCATTCTGGCTTTCTGTTGCTCAAATTCAATCTCAACATTTCATTTCTATAATAGAAATTTCAATTTGGGAGAATTTGGAAATCATATTTGGCAATGCAAATTATTTTTCCCAAGGACAAGATATAAGATTGATTTCACTGCCCCAGAACCACATTTGAAAATTTCTGTGTTCAGAATAGCAAGATTAAACAATAAATTATATTTTATTGTGTTTACAATTCCATGTTTGGAATACATACCCTTTCTGAAAAGACTTTTGCCTATACAATTTTCTTTCCCATAAAAAAACACATTTTAAAAAAAGCCCCATTGTAAGTGTTCCCATCAGCAATAAATTTCTTCTTAGTATTGTTCCAATCAATACCAAGACTTTTCTGCAACAGATTTAGGGACTCAAAACAGCAGTAGGTGGGCCACATGCAACCACTAAAAATGTCACTCTTAGTTAACATTTCATAGCAAACATTGAGCTACACAGCAGGAGTAACTATAACCACAGAGGAGAATGGAAAAATGATGGACAACTTCCTCTAGCTTAAGGAAAGCATCAGGAGAAGTTTCAAATGGAGAGGAAATGAAAACTGAAGAATCATAAAAATTACTCATAAACAGTCCTACACAGAAAGAGTAAGGTTAAAAAAATCTTGTCATGGGACTTAGGGGGGCCATCTACCACAGATTTTGGGATCGTGACCTGGAAGAATGCTAAGAGCTCCTGTGTAAGACGAAGAAGATTTAATGTAGCCATGGGAGCTATCACCACTCAGGAGTGACCTCATTTCATTTCAGAGTGGGTGTTCTTACAAAATTCCAATAATTTTTATCCAGAATTAATCAATTTTAATGTACTTCCACTTATTACTACATCTGTGTTCTTACCTTGTCATCAAACCAAGTGTGAGAAGACTCTGGAGTCTACAAGGTGCTACAAGAAGAGAAGGTGCTCAGCATAGAACTGAGTGTCTGCAGCACAAGAAAAGAGACTTTTGGGACAAGCAGGGGAGCTGATGCTCCAAGATCTGAAGTAATGGGAGAAAAACTTTCCATGGACCAGAGAGGACTTCACAGAGTTGCCACAACCCAAGAAGCTACTGAGCTGTCTGAAACCTGAAGGAAAAAAGAATCTAAATGCAGTGACAGTGGCAGAAGGAGATGCAATTATGGGCCTTTATCTCATCTCTAGTCACCTTTAGATTTCATTATTTAAGGAAAAAATATGCTAAGTATTCTAATGTATACTCTCATAAAACCTGATGTCTCTTTAATTTAAAATCTTGTGGAACTTTGAGAGTTCAGTGTAAGAAAGGGTTTTAAGCAAATCCACCTCAAATTTCTGGAAAACTGGTCACCTACTCCAGTTACATCAGACATGGCAGTACCAAAAGGACTGGAGAATTTGAGTTCTTTCAATAGCACTGCCTGTGGTGCTGCCCAACCACACAAGCATCCCACCTGCTCTACCAGCCATTCAGATCAGTACAGGTTAAACACCAGTCAGGAAATAAAAGTGGGAGGACACTACCTGCAGTAACTGTATAGAATTTCTATCAGGGAAATACGTCCTAGGCAGATAGTCTTTACTGTCATATTGCTCCAACTAACAAAAAAAAACCCCACTATTTCTGCCACTTTCACAGCCAGCAATTCTATGAGTAGCTGTAGCAGCATCTTCTGGAAGGAAGAAAATTAGATAAAAGGGAGCCAGCCAGCAAGAAGAAAAGTTTAGAATCATACAGTAGCTAACTTGATTTAATCAATTGCCTTACGAGGCTAAGAAAGAGATCTGGCATGTGGCCTGTGCTGCAGAGACTGCAGTGGCATGCATCCAGTTATATAAATCTGGCAGCTAAGTTTTTCTCCTCACTGTTTCGCATCCTGCAGCTAAATCTGTAATGGAGGATGATCCCTCTCTTTCTCTTCTCATATACAAGAGATGGATGGGGTCTACTGCACAATTAAATGAGCTGGCACTGCTTTGAGAGTGCAGAAGGGCATGCCTTTTGAAAATATCTAGTTGTTAACCAAAGGTCAACATCTCTCTGAAGTTAATGTCATTACAAGTCAGGGGTATTTCAGAGAAGAAAACATAAACATCTCCAAATACTCTTCTAACAAATAAATTATGACCCAAGAGTAAGAAAATTTTAAAAACAAAACAAACAAACAACAAAAAAGGCAAAGAAAGCAAAGAAAACAAACAAACAAAAAACCCAACCAAACCCAGTAGTGAAGAGGCTGGAAAGAAAACAGATGTAACTGGTGCCAACTATGAAAATTAATTCCGGTGCCTATAAAAGAGGTAGAAACCAAACACGCTGATGACCTCAATGCCTTATTTTGTTGCTATTTTGGCAGCTTTTGATATACACACATATTAGCTGCTCATCTAAAGGAAGGCACGGAAGAGGTTATTCTCTAACTGCTGATTCTTTAAAAGGCTGTGTCATCTGCACTTCTGTCCTGGGGCGACTTTATGATGCTGAATTGTATCCCCACTCGTCTGTTTACCTCAGAGATAAGTTTTGTGCCTTTTAAACTAGATGCAGGAGAGAAGTGGGGGAGAAGGAAAAGTGGTGGATTTTTTGGCGGCTGTATTCAAAAACAGAGATAAGAGCTTCAGCTCTCTCTCGGTGTGTTGTCTGCAGCACGGACAGCAGGAGAGAGCTCTCCTTTGCTTTCAGTTAGGTTCTTTTAGTCAGCTGAGGCCAGAAGGTTTTTGGAAGTGTTCAGCTATTGTTCGGTCGGGGAACATCAGGACGATCGTCCAGGGGCCCCCAGGCTGCGCTGCGGCCGGGACACCGAACCCGAGCCCGGAGAGACTGAGAGAAAAGGGGGATACACCACGGAAGGGACTCTCTCCGACCACAGAAGGACTTTTTGAATGAATGAAACAGAAGGTTTCATTGTTCAATATTATCCATTTTCTCATGTTTCTGAGTATTTTGCTTGTTAAATTAACAGTTTTTTCCACTTCTCTCAAATACTTACATCTCTCAAACCGGTGGGGGGTGGGGTGGGTTGAATTTGCTTTCTAGAGGGACCTCTTCGGAGGTTTCCTCCCAAATTTGCCCTTAACCAGAACAACTTCACACAAGAGGTTTGACAAAGCCCTGCCCACAGTAGTCCCACATACTTGTCTCTACTGGGTGTTCACAAATGAACAGGCCTTGCATCAGCACTGGCTTCTGGCAGTGCCTACACAAAGCAACACATGAATGCTATTAAAAGACACATGTATTATTCAGTGGGACACTGCCCAAACTTCACCCACTAAACTGAGCAAAAGGAGCACAGAAAATGCACAGGTCAAACCAGAGCATTCTTATGAGTGCTTATGTACAGACAGAATCACGCAGTGCAGTTTACTGTTTGAATAACCTTGTATATAAAGTAAGAAAGAGACCCAGGTAATATACCATGCACTTACAGCATTTCCGTAATCCAATGGCTGATTTATAAAAGCTCCTATGAACTCCCTGAACTTGTATTCTTATCTTTCCTCTCAGTTATTTTTTACTTTATTTCTTTGAGCCTTAGATTCAGACACCATTAAGAAAAACAGAAGAGGAAGTTCAAACAAATTAACCAGCTGAGATCTGATGGGAAGCTAAAGGGTCTGGATATCAATTTTCAGTAAATGACCCTGCAAATACCAGCTGGGAGGTTTCAGGATCCTCTTACAGCCCAGTAAATAACTGTGCCAAGAGAAATAACAATACCTGAGCAGACTCTCACCACACATTGCAGTGTAGGACTGAGCAGAGCTGAGCATCTTTGCCCAGACTGTCCTCAACACCAGCAGCTCTGCAGGCCACAGCATGGAGTCACAACATACTCTGAGAACATCCAGCTGTACTCTCCTCCTTAGCCTCAGTTTCAGTATTTGTGGGAAAATAATGGAAGATCAGTCAGGAGGATTCTAAATACACTGAAGAACTTGCAGCTGGGGTGCCAAAACCAAACATATCATACTAACTGTTCTTTGGCCTTGTGTGTTGGACAAGAAGAATATCTGTGTTTGGATAACACAGACCTGTGATAGACTTAGAGGCGCCCTATCAAACATGCTTGAGATTCTAGCCTTGGTGTGGGAAGGACCAAAGCACAGTGGTAAATTACACCTTCAGGAATCCAGAAGGGCTGGTTTGGTCTCGGGTTTGGTTTTCTCACCCGAGATTCCGGCTGTTAAGAGTCCTTGGCCCTCTAAAAGCCCTGAGCCGCGTCGTGTGAAAAAGCAGAGTCTCCAAGGCCTTGTTTTCAGGTTTCTCGTGTTGTTTATTATTTGATATCTCAGATTTCTCTCCACACCCAGCCGAGGTCCGGACAGCGGCTGGGACATGAGGCGACTGCCCCCTCCATGGGGCGTTGCTCTGCTCTTATACAGATAACTGCGTGTCCATTATTTACTATTTTGTGCCAATGCCTAGTGCCAATACTAGAAAGGTCACTTCTACCTTAACCCAATCCCCTCAAACTACTTTGTGTCATCACTACATCAGAAGATGGAGGACGAGGAAGGAAGAGAAGAACTTAGGGCAACACCTTAAATCCTCCATCTTGTCTCTCTATACTAAGAATCATAAAACTACAAGATTTTTCACCCCGTGCTATGCTAAGCTACTATTTTCACACCCTTGAGGTTTGTAATTCTTCTCTTAGTGTTGGAAGCTTTTCCCATGGACTAAAATCAAACTCGGTGTCTTTCTGGGCTGTGTGCCAAGGCCTCCAACCCCCCTGGACCGGCTTCATATCCCCCTGTCCAGGGCTCAAATTCTCTTCCTCAGGTCCCAGGCCATCCAAAGGGATGCCCTGGACTCTGACAGTTTGGTTATCATCCAGCATGGACAGCGCACCATGGTGCAGCCTCGCCTGTGTGCCTCGGACCAGGTGCTGCTTTGGGGATCCCCTAGTTGGGGAGGTAACAAAAATTAATTTACTCTTTGCATTTCATACACAGTTTTGGGTTTCTTCCTGTGGCCTGCCTATGCCAGCTCACACAGTATTTCAATTTACTGTGGGTTTGAGCTGTTTCATAAGTTTTGAAGCTAACACATGCTTCACAAGACTGCTACTCTATAGGGCCTCTCTCTATAAGGAGAGGAGAAGGACATAGAAACTAGCCAGTCCTGTGTCTGAAGAAAGATTCACAAACCATATCTTGGCACTCCACCTCACTCAACAAATAATTAACCCATACTGCTTTCCAGGAAAACCACTGCTTGTGCTTAAGCAGTCACTTCCAAAAATTTGTTGGATATATAGCATACAGTTTTAGAACTACCAAAATATAGGCAGAGTGATTTATTCCATCTTTTTACTGAAAGTCAGACTACTACAAAATATTTTTTTTACAAGAGGTTTGCAAGATGATTTTCAAAGCATAGGTTTGTGCAGTTCTCTGTAGTCCTTTGAGCTATGTCTTCTTCAGTCTCAGTGTCTTGAACTCAGCATAAACATTTTTCTTTCTTTATTTCATCATCTGTTTGCCTTCTTTGACACTGCTGAGTGTTGGCTATCAGCCATCTATTACAATCTTACTGTGTTCAGAACAAAACTGGTTAAAGGGTTTCATTATTGCAGTCCCTGAAGCATTTGCTTTTGCTTCTGGTCTTCTACAAACTTAGTTATATTAACACTGCCTTATGAAAGACACCAGATGGACAGTACTGGAAAAACCACATCCTTGTTTTCAACAATACATGCCTTAGGTCATTACATCTCTTCCTCCCTATATGAGGAAACATTATTACATTTCTTAGAAAAGGTCTACAGCGTGTAGCATGTGGAATTTTTCCCAGATTCTATAAGCAGACAGTTACATCAAACCACAAAATGGTTTCCAAAATAAAGGTGTTTCATACTGCAAGCTAATACCAGTGGGATGGAGTAGTCTGCTGCAAATATGTCAAAACTCTCAGTTTCTTCAGACTTTTACTCAGCAGCCCTCATTCTGTTTAGACAGACATTTCTTGTGTCTGTTATTTGTCATATGTTAAATGTTGGGTTTTTTCATAGGAAAGACACAAGTTTTCTCCAAGATGAAACTTTGCAAGCCTCTTGCTAATTTTCTCTGGATCTTGAAATGAAGGATAAGAAACAGGACTGAAGAAAGAGCTTAGTAACATTCACAAATAAAACGAGAAAGCCATCCTCATATTCATGGAGGAAATTCCCTTTGCCCAATATTCTGTTTACTCCACATCTTTTGGCACAACCACTGTTATTTCAGGCTGACATACCATAGTTTAAGTGCATGAAACCGTGAGGGAAACAGTGAAATAGGTCTGATACTTGGCTGACATGATTCCAGTGGGTTTTTCCCAGTGGAGAAGAGTAAGCATAGTAAAGTGACAGTACAGGTAGAAAAAAAAACAACAAAAAACCCTGAGAAGTAGAGTTGAAATCAGTTGCTGAAAACTGAATTTCTCTTCGAGTTTCTGGCACTTGGGAACTGGCAGTCTCTCGTCTGAGTGCTCAAGTGCTGCATTTTCTGTTCAATAGTGTCCTCTAGTGACAGAGAAAGACTTTTCAAACAGGAGGTGAACATTTTTCAACGGCTAAAAATGAGGTGGAAGAAAGTCTTGAAACTACATGAGTCAATTTGTTAATGATCTTATGGCCACCACGGGACTTTAGTGTTAATGTAGACCTTTGCTGCACTGCAGCTAAAAAGATGCCTTATTTTTGCAGCTGCTCCTGAAAACAGAGCTGAAAATCCCCATTCGAGTCTAGGGCACAGCATTGTAAGGCAGGCTCACCTGAACGGGATGAAAGGAGCATCCTGTAGCTGCATAAATTTTTTGAATTCTAAGACTACAACCTCACCATGGTAAAAAACGTGTTTCTGATTCTGGCAGAGAAGATAATGACTGATACTGCACTGGAGCTAAATTCTTGCATCTTTCCTCAGGCAGCCTTTAGGCCTACAGAAAGGTGAGCATCTTCTAAACTCCATGGTCAATACTGTAACTTACTGCAATCACTGTCAGCTGAGAAGTCTAAAGTAATCTTACAAAGTTTATTTTTAAGGAACCTTATTAATAATTTTCTAATTTTCTGTAATGTAGTCATTAGAGACATCTTTTTTTTTTTTTTTCTTTTTGCTAATATTGTATTTTTTGAACTGTCATGAGAGGAAAAAACTAAAACACACAAAAAAATAATGGAGATTACCACATGTTTTTATAGACAGCTGAAAACATAAATTACTAATCTGAGTTTGCTGAGGTCTATACTGGTAAGTCTGGCTGAGTTTTTCTCATGTTGTATCCTTTTAAACGTATTATTCACATGGAATAGTGCATGGACATGAAACACAAAACTCATTTTAGAGCAGCTATTTGCTAGCCAGTTTTATACAAAACAGATGAAACTGGAAATTAGAGCAAATTAAAATGTTACCCTTACTTAAATTCCCTCCCTTCTGATACTTTGGGCTGCTCTTAAAGACTATTTTCCTACTGTTAATTCCCTTTTAGCTGTGTCATAGAAACAAAGCTTTACTCTGAAGTTTATTTT
Source organism: Trochalopteron elliotii (assembly GCA_024734555.1). NCBI lineage: Eukaryota > Metazoa > Chordata > Aves > Passeriformes > Leiothrichidae > Trochalopteron > Trochalopteron elliotii. The sequence continues at coordinate 566,710 of JANPWX010000163.1, read as the reverse complement.
TTAAAGTGAAAAGTCTCACCCTCCTTACCAAGCTGGCTGACATTTTAAAGATTTTAATGTAGAACCAGGAAAGATAAATTTCATTTTTTCCTCTTATTTAACATGGTTAGCCAATTTCAGGTCTGCTGAGAAGTTATGGAAAACCGGTAAAAATGTCACTAATGCTATTAGTTTTCGAGAAGGACAACGTGGCTGAACTCCACCGCTGAGAGGACAGAGAAACCAACAGACAAACAGATATCAGGGGGTTACCTGCTGCAAAGCCCTGGGGTGGTAACATGAACTCCTTGCTGGTTTCTCCAGTCAGGGTCAGCAGGATCTGACTGCAGCACAATCAGTGGCAGAATTCAGCTTCCTTGGACCAGCTTCCACATGAAGTCTCAAAATGTCAGTGTAAATACACACTGAGTCCCGTCTGGCACACAGCTGCTGCCAGCTGGAAAACTCAACACGAAGCAGTCCAAACACCATTTTCAGCAAAACACACATTAAAGCATCTCCAGATGAATCCAAGCCCTGTGGAGGTGGGCAGGTCTGACAAGGACCACATCACTCATCCCCACACTGAATTCACTACAGTTATTGAGCACCTAGGCCAATGTCACAGGACTTGTTTTCTTCCTCCTTGGCGTTGTCAAAGCACATCCCTAGCTGAAACCAGTGCTATTACACAGAAACACCCACAAATGACATAACGTTCTTGTCAGGAACTGTAGTGATAGTGATGCCTTGGAATGACAAGGATTAATAAGTACAAACTGAAAGAGGGGAAATTTAGGTTACATATTAGGAAGAAATTATTTACGGTGAGGGCAGTGAGATACTGGAACAGATTGCCCAGAGAAGCTGGGGGTGTCCCAGCCCTGGCAATGTTCAAGGCCAGGTTGGATAAGGCCTTGAGCAACCTGGGATAGCGGGAGGTGTCACTGCCCAAGGCAGGGGCCTTGGGACTAGATGGTCTCTCAAGCCCCTTCCAATCCTTAACATTGTATGACTCTACAGTTCGATGAAGGACGGGCGGGAGGAGGGGGCGATGGGGAGAAGAGGGAGGAATTTCCTGCCGCTGCCACGCTGCTTGCTTTGAACGTTAATTTCCTCAAATCCGTCCAGAGGCTTTTTCGCTCTCTCACCTCGGCACGCCGTGAGGGAACAAACCGGACAAATGGCGGCAGCGCCACCAGCCGGCGGGCACGGGCAGCGCCACCAGCCGGCGGGGCCGGCGCCGGGCGCTGAGGGCGGCCGGGGTCGGGGGAGGCCCCGGGCGGTGTCCGGGGAGGCCCGGGGAGTTTCGGGGAAGCCCCGGCCCCGGGCGGTCCGCGCCGCCTTGTGCGGAAAAAGCTGCTGAGCTCCGCCATCGTTCCCAGCTCCGCGCTCCCCCCGCCCCGAGCGCCCTGCCCGCTGCGGAAGGGCTGGCGCCGGCAACAGAGGCAGCGGGCAGGCGGGCGCCTTTCCTCGGCAGTGCTGCTGAAGGGCTCAGCCCGTATCTCCAGAGCACGTTTCTCACACTGTTGCTGCCATACGCCTTTCATAGGTCTTTTTTTTTTTTTTTTTTCCTCTCCCCTGTTTGTGGTGAGAACGCGCGGGAGGATCAGCAGGGAATGATGTGGAGAATGACGAGGTAAAAGCGAGCGTCTGCATGGACAAGTGGGATGGGGAGGGCACAAGTGCCCGTGTGTGCAAGGGCTTGTGACAACAGGAGGCCGAGATTGTCAGTCCCACAGGGAAGATTGCAAGGGCAGACAGGGAAGAGAAAACCCCACAGACCGGTCTTTTTCTAGATGCTGTTTCCTGCCACAGATGAAATCCAAACCCTCATCAACCTGAAACTAAAACTCTTCTAAAGCCCCATGGTTCTTCTCTACCATCTTAACCCCCAAACCTCATTTTAGAAACAATCTCCTCCTCCTAGAGGATTTTCCCATTCCACCACAACAGTGAAATTAATTTTCAGGTCCTCTATTCAGTTTCCACATAATTTTCTCATATATTTTCCATCAGAAACCAGCTTGGTGTGCCTTTTCACTCCTTAACTGGTTTCTTTACAGGCAGCATTGCACAAAAGATAGGAACACAATCTTGGCAAAGTGCTTTCTAAACCAAAGAGATTTTGAATTTTCCAGTGTTGGCTTTAAGGATTCACAGCTGAGGTGGAAGCATGTGTACATTTTACCTGACGTTGCTGTTTTTGCAAGTGGTTGATACATATTATCTTACACATATTAACAGAGTTTTCCCTAATCAAAGAAGGCAAATCATAAAATTCAGCCATTGTTCCCATTTTGCCACGTGCTTTTCATACCTTAGATGGAGTGATCCTATGGGGTGATTCTAAGTCTCTTGACTCTCTGTGCCTTCATGACTTCAACACAGTTCCCAAGGAATACAGGTCTACTATCACACTCTCCATGTCATACTGAGTTGTTGGGTTTTGGGTTTTTTTCAACAGCCCTATTTGCAACAAGAGATAGGAGACAGTGGAAGAACAGTTAAAGTGAAACTGAAGTTGTAAAAAAAAATTAAGCCCACTGTTTGGTACTGACATAACACGTTTTGTAATGTATGGATTCACTAAACCCCCAAACTGTTGGTGGGGATCACAGTACCTGTTTCTCCCACACTCCTCCTTGCTGTTTCACAATTTCACCATAACTAATCCAACTTCTGCTATTTCTGCACTAATTATAGCCTCCCATGCAAATGAGATTCATTTTAATAACATATAAAGTTATATATATTTAATAACATAAAGTAAGGTTTCAACTTTGATAAAGTTAGAGATCTGGAAGAAGCCATACAGGAGTCCCCTAGAACTGCCAGAGGGAAACCCAGCCACTGCCACTCAGAGTAGATTGTTAACAGCGTGCTATCCCACTTCTATCCATGTGCAGAGGAGACTCCTTCCCCTCTTTTTCCACTCAATGCAAGGGAGCACTACACATTCATCCTTGCTTGGTTTTTACTTGGCAGCAATAACACTGGCTACATATGATGCAAAGATGAGATTCGGAATGTCTAGGATTTGCTGCTATTTCCAGTTGAAATGTGGTTACACAATAAAGAATTCAAGATTAATCTGCTTGAAATGCTAGAGATGTTAAGTGACAAGAAGCTGGGAACAGTGATTTAGAAATGGCAGCTCAATTATGCAGCTTGGAGAAAAACAAGCAAAGACTGAAATTGAGATTAAATGCCTTTAATTCATTCTATTTTGAACCGAAATTTGGATAACATTAGCTTCCTGGTGAGCAGCCAGGCTCAGCTGCGAACAGTGCTGTCTAACGAGCAGTCTGAAGGCAGTTAACAAAGGAGATGAAGCACTCACTGAGCTTCAGAGGCTTTAGGCTGTTGCAGGAGGGAGACAGGAGGGGAAGTACACTCTCCTTGAGAGATTGTCCACATCACTTTGGCCAAATAAGCAAGTCCAAATGTTCCTATGAAGCAGAAGTTAACTGAGAATTTCTTTCTCTCTGTTTGTACAGGAAGGAGGCCATATCACAGCCATAGACTGTGAATAGTCATGATAAATGACCATGTCACGTTAGCTCCCTCTACATTTGAGAAGATGAGACTTAATTCATAGTGTGTCTGCTGAGTTTGTTTGCTCATTCTTCAAGGTTAGGCCTGAACAGCATTGACTTTTTGAGCTTTGCCAAGGTTGCCCTCAAGAGGAGACTCATATTCCATATGTGGAGCAGACATCTGAGTGTAGGCCACATATGTAGCCTTCCCATACTTGGATGGTTTGGGCAACCAGCTCTAGGTGACCCTATTTGAACAGAGACTTTGAACTAGATGACTTCCAGTTGTGCCTTCCAACCTCAACCATTATTTTATACCTCATGCACGAATTACAGAATCACAGAATCACATGCTGGGTCAGGTTGGAAGGCACCACAGGGGATCATCTGGTCCAGCCTCCCTGCTCAGACAGGGTCATCCCAGAGCACATGGCACAGGGTTGTGTCCAGACAGCTCTTGAATACCTCCAGTGAGGGAGACTCCACTCCCCCTCTGGGAAATCTGTTCCAGTGCTTGATCACCTGCATGGAAAAGAAATTCGTCCTCATATTCCTGTGCATGAGTTTCTGCCTGTTGCCTCTTGTCCTTTTGCTTGGCACCACCGAAAAGATCCTGACTCCATTCTCTTGACACCCTCCCTTCAGGTCCTTATTACAGTGGGCTGACACAGGTTGGATAGCAGACACCCACCAAAGACACTCTCTCACTCCTCTCCATAGCTGGGCAGGGGAGAGAAAATATAACAAAGGATTCATGAGTTGAGATAGGGACTGGGAGAGATCACTTACCAAATGCCATTATGGACAAAATAGGCTTGAATTAAAGGTATTAAATGAATTTGTTGCTAACAAAGTCAGAGCAGGGCAATGAGAAGTAAAATAAGACCTTAAAAACCAATTTTCCCCCACCTCTCCCTCCTTCCCAGCTCTGCCTCCTCTCCTGCAGCAACTCAGACAGACAGGGAATGAGTGTTACAGTCTGTTCATCACACATTGTTTCTACCACTGCTCAGGGAGAAAGTCCTTCTCCTGCTGTGAAATTACACCTGCATAATAACTTTTTAAATTTCTTCTTCTTAAGAATGTTGTCACAGAGGTGATACCATAACTTTGAATTGGCTCAGACTTTTCCAGTAGCACATCGGTCTTGGAACCACCGGGGATTGGTTCTGCTGGATGTAAAGGAAGCTTCCAGCCTTTTCTCACAGAAGCCACCTGTAGCCCCCTGCTACCAAACCTGGCCATGCAAACCCAGTACTCTTACATTCACTGATGAGGTCCCTGTTGCCCTGATTCTTTAGCCTTCTGATCTTGTTTACATATTTCTACTGGGGATTCTCACACATGTAACATAAACAAGTAGATTGTTCTCTCATCCCTCCCTGTGGTGGACTGCTGGTTTGACCAGAGGGGTCAGAGAGGTGGTCCTCTCATCTCCCAACCCTTGATCAAATTCCAAACTATTTAAACCCCAAATCATAATAAACTGCCCTTCTTTCGCTTCTCACTTCAAACGTGAGTGTGGTTCTTTCATGTCCCTAATGGCACCAGGTCCCCTCTCAGTCATCTCTTCTTGAGACTGAACAGGCCCAGCTCCTTCAGCCTTTGCTCATAATGGAGATGCACCATGACCTTAATCATCCACTGGTCCCATTCCAGGATCTCCATGTCTCTCTTGTCCTGAGGAGTCCAGAGCTGGACACAGATGCAGCCTCACCAGAGCTGAATAGAAGGGCAGGATCACCTCCCTCAACCTGCTGGCAATGCTTTTACTAAGGCACCCAGATCCAGTGCCTGTTTCTCCATTGCTTTTATAATTCTCATAAGTTACTGAAAGCAGTATTCAGAGCAAGCATACACACACACACACAAAGAAAAAAACACAACTGATACTGTTACATTTTACTTTCTGATAGAAATCACTATCCCAAGACATACTAATTTTTGCGTATTTTATCTCACTTACAAACAAGCTAGCCACCTTCTCCCCAGGAATACTTTATTTCTCTAATGTAAGAAAGTTGAAAACACTTTCTTTCAAGATAGCCTAGAATAGGAGCAGTATTTGAACACCTCAAATTACAGTGCCTCAGAATATGGAGAAGTGGTACCTCTGGTTTGATTTAAGGAGCTGTCTCCTAATGGGAACATACCAATGACTAGCTGAGGTATTCCTAATAAATCTATTACCTTGACACAACAGCAAAAATAGATGTTTCTCATTTCACAAGGGGAGAAGCACAGAAAAACCCATTAGTAATGTGTAATCAATGAGTCAGAGTAAACAAAAGGAATGGACGGATATCAGGAAAATCTGTATGGCTGAAAAGAGTGAGAGAACAAAGAGCTGGGTAAAGTTTGGCTGAAAGGATTATCGTGATCTTAATGTGTGCTTACCCATTTAAATGCACAGAAATGGCATACTTAGAGCAGAAAAATTTGATACCTGCCTTTTTAACTGACTGGAAAGAAGTGATTCTGTTTTCCTTTAGTCACTCCTAGATTGTTTTGTTTGGCTATATGAGGGGGAAACCAACAAACAAACAGAAAATAACGCCACAAAACACATAAATTCCTTGATATAGTATAGTACCCAGAAAAATAGCTGTTCATGGTTCTTAGCTAAATTCACTGAGAATGGTCCTTATTTTTGTTCTTGTTTTATCTGTTCCTTCATACATAACTGCAGCCAGATTTTTAGCCCTTTGTGTTCCAGCTGTAGCATGCATCTAAGACTTCTTTTTATAACATTCTTATACATTTCAGATAAAGTGTGCAAAATCAGTATCCAGTCAGAATTCCCCATCTGCAGGTGCCAGCAGCAGCATGTAGCCATCATTTTATACAGCATGAAATGGTTGCAGAAAGCCATAGAGACATATACCACACCCAGCAAGGTACAAATTGAAAGTGTCAGCAAGAAGGCAACACTAAGGAGGAAACCAAACTGATACCTCTTGGAGTCCTTTGTTTTAAAATCAGAAGGATATAGGACTTATGACCAGGAGCACAGGAATATAAGAAAAATATTTTTTCACATGTAGGAGGTAGACTGTGGAGCTAAAAAAAGAAAATGATCCGGGAGACACACAATCAGTAAAGCTGCACAAAAACCAGTTCCCCTTCTTTGAAAATTTGTAAGATTTTTCAGTTTCCCTTACTAAATCACAGTAAGACAAAATCTAAAATGCACTCATAAATTAAACAAATGCAAAGAAACCCGTCTAGACAAAGAGATTCTGTTTTGATCATTTTGAAGGTCATGTTTTTAGAGGGGGTTTAATTTTATGAAGGAAAAATTAGTTGTCAAAAAGAAACTGGATTTGTTTATTTTTTTCAGAAGACTAAGAAAGATGTCAAAGTTCACAAAAAATAAGACTAAACCTTTCCCACAAACAGGCTTTTTCTGAAAAAAAAAATTGAGTGAGAAAAAGAGCCACTGAAAATTCTGAAGCAGCCATAGAAATCTAATAAGCTCTTCCACATCTCAATCTCATCATCATAGTAAAGAGCTGTTATGAACCAGTAGATTGACATTTTTTCTATGGGTGTTCTCTCTTTCCCCTTTTACCACAACACATTTCTTGTATAATAGATGTGAAGGCATTTCTGGGCATTCATGCACATGAAAGAGAGGAAACAAGAGGTGGAATTTACTCTTTTTTCCCCTTCCAAATCTAGCATCAATGAAATAAAGTCTAATAAAAAGTTAATGCAACTTTGATAACAACCACAACACAGATTGCTATAGATTAGTGATTATGGTAACCCCAAAAAACAAAACAAAACAAAACAAAACAAAACAAAACAAAACAAAACAAAAACAAAAACAAAAACAAAACAAAAAAAAAAAAAAAAAAACAAAAAAAAAAAAAAAAACCACCACACACACACCAAAAAAAACAACCTGGAGCCAAAGTAAAAATTAAGCTGAAACTATCTAGTACTTGAGAGACGTGGACCGTTTTGATGTGAACAATGAATGTATTACCCTACAGCTTGAGTATATTCCATGTGTGGATTATAGTCTCATAAAACAACTCCATCAGCATCATGATGTCTTTGTTCTGGTGTACCCAGAATAAACAGTATTCAGAAGAAGACACTGAACTACTCATTAAACTACTCTCAATCTATTTCATGTTGTAATGATGCAATTCCTCCAAGAAAAACATTTGTCTTCATTGCAAGTGTACATCAGCAAGAAGCAGACAGTAGCTGAAATGCAATTTACAAAAAAGAATGAAAGTGGGTAATTAGGGTATGCATCAACTGTTTAGTGGATGTAATAAAGAAACATGCAGAGAAAACTAATAAAAAATTCCTAGGTTGATGCATATAACTCCTTGTTAAATTTTAAAGCTGTACATGAAATATAGGGAACTGTAGTCAAAATCGTATTAGCAATTCAAACTCCAGTCACAAACTGTTGCCCAGCTGTCTACAAGAGGCAGGAAAGATTTCAGTTTGCATTGTCAGATTTTCTTTAGAGGATAGAAAAGCATAAAATGCGATCTTTCTTATGGTCGTCAGAAACGGTCAAAAATTCAACAGATTGGTAATTTTGATCCTTATGAGCAACAGTCAGTCTGAGAATGTAGTAGCAGGATGGCAATTTAAAGCCAGCAGGGTAGGGAATAAACGACTCAAAATTACAGAAATGGAATACGTGTGTCATCTAACCCAGTCTTCTTCTGTGAGAATGTGACCCCCTTAGTGGATGAGAGAAAGGCTGCGGATGTTGTCTACATAGACTTCAGTAAAGCCTATGACACCATTTCCCACCAGATTTCCCTGGAGAAACTGGCTGTTCATGGCCTGGATGAGTGTGCTATTTGCTGAGTAAAAACCTGGCTGGATGGTCAGGCCCAGAGAATTGTGGTGGATGGAGCTACATGTGGCTGGTGGCCGGTCACAAGTGGTGTTCCCCAAGGCTCAGTGCTGGGGCCTGTCCAATATCTTTATTGAGGATCTGGTTGAGGGGGCTGAAGGCACCCTCAGTCAATTTGCAGATGGCCCCAAGCTGGCTGGGAGTGTTGATCTGCTTCAGGGTAAAAAGGCTCTGCAGAGGGATCTGGACAGCCTGGGTTGATGGGCTGAGGGCAATTGTATGAGGTGCAACAAGACCAAGTCCCAGGTCCTGTACTTGGGTGGTAGCAACCCCAGGCATCCATCACTACAGGTTTGGGGAAGAGTGTCTAGAAAGCAGCCTGGTGGGAAAAGGACCTGGAGTGCTGGTTGACAGCAGCAGAACATCAGCCAGCTGTGCCCAGCTGACCAAAAAGGCCAATGGCATCCTGGCCTGGATCAGCACTAGAGTGGCCAACAGGACCAGAGCAGTGATTATCTCCATGTACTCAGCACTGGCAAGGTCAGTTTTGGGACCCCTCACTACAATGTGTTTTGACATTGAAGTGCTGGAACATTTCCAAGGGCAACAAAGCTGGGAAAAAGTCTGGAGCACAAGCTTACGAGGAGTGGCTGAAGGAGCTGGGGTAGTCTAGCCTGTGGAAAATGAGTCTGGGAGGGGTGGGGGCCAGATCTTACTGCTCTCTACAGCTAAGATGGTTGTAGAGGTGAGGGTCAGTGTCTCAGTTACATTTATAAGCAACAAGACATAGGACAACAGAAAATGTCCTAAAATTGCACTAATAGAGGTTTAAATTGGATGTTAGGGCAAAGGGTTGTCAAACATTGAAACAGGCTTCCCAGGTAAGTAGCTGAGTCCTCCTGCTGGAGGTATTTGAACAGATGTGTAGTTGTGGCACTTAGGGACGTGGTTTTGTGGTGGACTTGCCATTGTTGGGTTAATGGTTGAATTCTATGATTTTCTTTTTCAACCCAAATGATTCTGTTTCTATGTTCCATATTTTGCTTATTTATGGCTAAATTAAAGCTACATCAATGATTCTTTTAACTTCCTTAGTGTTTTCTAACCCAAGCATTTAGTGACAAGGACTGATAAAATATTGCACTACAGGATCATATAACATAGAGATGTTTAGGTGTTTTTGTCCAGAGCCCTTCTGTTGTTGTGCATGGTGTAACAAACATTTATGCAAGACAGCCCACAGATCTACCTGTTCTGCACAACGTGACACAAGCTGAAGGCGGTAGCAGAAGATCAAAAGTCACCTGCAATACATCACAAGAAGAAAATGATGCATTGCCCAGGTTGCCTTAGGATGTATGTGACACCCTTCTGTTACCCAGGAGAACATAAACCACATTCAACAATTCCTGACCTTCTGACCTCGGAAAACTTCCTCCTGCCGTCATATCTAGTCATTAATTTAATCCTGACTCTGTAAATTCAGTACATCAGCCAGACACTTCCTGGCATCCTGTCTTGCAACCACATCAGAAAGCTGACTTACATTTCCAGGGAAAAGGAGGGGAAGGTCTCCTTGCCCTGCCGGCTGTGCCCTGACCTACCGGATCACTGCGGTGCAAATGGAATGCAAACAAACAGCAATGCCACATCCTACCAGAACATCTGAGGCTTTACCTGCTGACTCCTATAATTACATTAATCTTCCTTGCAAATACCTCATACTGTGACTCAATGCTGTTTCATAGTCAAACAAAATCTTCAGGTGTCTTTTTGCCACCTTTTTCTGTTATGGTCTAAATTTTACTGCAGTAGCTTCCATTTGAAGTCCCTAAGAACATGTCTTTGAACAATGCACCCTCACATTTCTATCCTTTTCATAACATTGTGTTGTCTCTGTTTTCATTATTCCAGGGGAGAAGGGCATCTGTTTCTTTCTCACTACTGATGGAGCCATGCTTTGACTGTCAAGAGCAATCAGCTTTAGTGTCTGTGCCTCCAAAAACACAGACCTGTCCCTTTCTGCAGGGATACTAATGGATATTGTGTACCATAGCTTTTTCACTCCTTCAAACAATAGCTCCCTGCAAGCAATAGTAAGTGGAGAGAAAAAACAGAAAAGTGAAAAGAAATGAGAAATAAATTGTTTATAGTAGCAGAGGGATTAATTGGAGGGGTTCTTAAAATTATTACTTTGTGTGACTATTCCGCATCAAGTTTCCCAAAGTCTTCATTAAAATTTCCAAAGCTAAAAAGGCAGCATGTTTCAGCCATTTGTGGAGGGGTTAAAATCAGACAAAATGTAGTAATTATCTTTTCACAGCACAGTGTATTGCCATCTTGTGGCTGGTTTACCTATTCTGTGCTGAAAATGTGAATAAAATAAGTGCAGTTTGCTTTTTGCAATCTTATGTAAGCCTAACTGTTTAAGAAACGTAAGGGAGGTTGATCACAAGTGAATGAAGTATCACATAAAGTGAAAAAAAGCTTAGATAACCTTATTACTATTCCATCAAACTATTTCTCCTTTATGTGTGGCCGCTGTTTTTCTCAACTGTAACCAGTATATTAATTGCTTCACTTATGTCCTTCTTTCTTATTTTTTGCTTTATGTTTAATTATTAAATAAGTTCAGTGACATTTTTTGTTATTTTTGCCTTTTAATACATTTTGTATTTGATTCTGAAAAGAAAAACTCCTATAATCAGATTCTGTGAAATTGTTGAAGTAAATTCATCAGGAACTTTGATGTGACCAACAAGTAAAACAATTAACTAAGCAGTCATCAACAAAATGCAAAGATAAAAGCTATATTGCAACAGAAGTGTGTTAGTTACATGCTTCTATGTCCTGCTCAATAGAATGTCTCTTTCCTTAGGTATATCTCCAGAATACTCTCCAGAATGCCCACATAATAAACATCTGCACAGAAAATTAAATACAGTAAAGGGAAGGGATCTCTGGTTGGTAATATACATCAGCCTAAGACATGTCCCCCTGAACAGCAATAGACTTGGGCTGGCACTTTAATGCTTTCCTGGATTAATGCCCATAGAGAGAGATCTGTGTTGATTATGAAACTGTCCTGCTTTAGTGACAGTGAGAAGAATAAATGACAAAGTGACTCTTAGTGTTTTCATCATTCCTTTGATCTCACTCTCTTGCATAAAGATGTAAATCAGATACAACAAAATCAAGAGAAAAAACAGTGTCATCAAGTGAAGTTACACTGGAAATAGATAAACATTAAAACAAGATAATCACTCCCAATTACCATTTAACAATCCCCCTTAGAAAATCTTCTGTATTTTTAAGCGTTTCACACTTACTATTGTGTTCCCTGGATTTGAGTGCTCAATATTTAAGAAACCTGAAGTTTCTTCAGTCTGAAGAAGGTGACACCCTCATTTGACCTTCTACTTCTAAAGATGGCTGAAACAACTTCCCTGCAAGAGAGTTGTGAACAATTGCATACCTTCAGTGTTTGCATGGGGATTTCTGGGGGGGAAAAAAAAATTAAACTAACCAAAAAACACCCCCCAGATCCAAGCACCCCCTTTCCTGTGGTCCACTCCATAGTTGTGGCCAACTGTTTCCTAGCAAAATCAAGAAGGACTAATTTTCACAGGCTTCCACATGGGAAGGATGAACAAACCGATGGCAGAACATGACGGTGGCGTCAACTACTGTTCCCCATTGATAACTGTTGATACCAACATGTACTTCCTAGAGCAGTTTTAGATAGTCCTGCAGCTGCAGCACACAAAGCTCACACTAAACAAAAGATCGTCCAGAAATACACTGATCTTCACAGGAAGCAGGGATGAATCACTTCCTTTTTATAGTTCTCTGCCCTCCATTTTGCTTCTACGGAGATTGGAGTGGAGAAGCAATCACAATGTTCTTTGCTGGGAAGAAGAGAAACATGATTTCCAGCCATAGTTTCTCATTCAATTGTGTTACTTATAGCAGTTTAAACAATCCCAGGCCTCCTTCCTCACACTCCCTTCTCCATCTTTGTGATGCAATGCAAGTGGTTTTCCCCAAACTCTAGGAGACCACTGTCCTGTCTGAAAAATAACCTGCCAAAATGAACTTTGCTGTTTTGTACCTGGACCCTTACGTAATTCATTGCTCACCTACATGGGCAGTAGAAGAGAGAGGAGATGTAATGCTGCAGCAATTAACCATGGGAACACTGAGTGGGTAGCAGGTAGAACCTGCTTGCTTTCATGCTGAGTTCCTAAAATGTACATCAAGTTTCATCTATAGAGTCCTTCTTCCTTTTTCAGGAAGCATTACCATTTTCAGAAAGCATTAAGCTTTCAGAAAGCTGTCTCTTGAAAAGCTCAGGCCAATTAGGACTGTGTTTGTACTGCAATTTGGGCAATACAGAGATAGAAACTATCTATACATAAATAGGAATTTCAAAATTGCTTTGGCACTTTTCTCTAATGTATTTGAACATCTGTTCTGAAGTGTAACTGTACTTGTGTAACAATTCCCAGGGTAGTAACTCTTGAACAGAGAAGGTTAACTGCTTGAACAGAGAAAATCCAGGTCCTTCCATGCTGAAAACACAAGTCCCACAGGACTGCCAGTTTTCCCTAGATAAGCAATTAATTCAGCAGGTAGCAGCAGCAGACATTGATGTGCCCACACAGTGGGTTGTGTTCTACATTACCAACCTCTAAATTTCACTCTCAACACTTTAGATGATGCGAAGGGGAGGTGAAGCAGTTGGCTGGACTGAATTAACTTGTCTGTGTTCCAAGTGAACCCCTGATTGCTGGTGTTAATAAAACATGCAGTAGAAGGTGGCCTTCAAATTCTATCTTCACTTATTTTTTGATCATTTGCAAATAGAAGGGGCATGGTCTAAGCTTGAAGAAGACACAGCAGCCTCAAAAATAACCTGAAGTATTGTTCATATTTTTTTCAACTATGCTGTGAAATCCGAACCAGTTGGAAAAATGGTTCAGCCACTAGAGTTGAACAGAGCATGGCTGAGGCCCTGAAGTTATGTTCAGTTTAGCTATGACTTGTGCTGGGAGGCATTACGTATTTAATGTCTGTCCTAGGGGTGACTTTATGATGCTTGTATCTGTAATCATCTGTTTTGTTTATGCTGGATATTAAGTTCTGCACCTTTCAGACTGGTTCTGAGAGCGAAGTGGGGAGAAGAAGCATGAGGTTTGTTTGCAGACCCTGCACTTGCTGCCCTGCATTCTCTCTCACAGTCTGTGTTGTCTGCAGCATGGACAGTGGGAGAGAGCTCTTTGCTTTTTAGTTAGTTGTTTTTAGCTAGCTGAGGTGGAGAAGTTCTCCAAACTGTGGCTTTTCTTTTTCTTGGAACTGATCACCCTGCTCTGGACTGAAAAGTGAGAAAAACACCTGGAGCTCACACCTGTGGCCCACCAGGTCTGGGATGTGGCATTTTCCAGTACCAGACAGACTGATAAGGGACTGAGCGAGCCGAGCTACACCTCACAACAAGGACTTTCTGGATTTGCCATCTCTTCAGAACAGTGAGAGGTTTTAATGTTATTCATCTTTTATGCTTGTGAATACTTTGCTTGTTAAATATAGAGGTTTTTTCCACTTTTCTCCAAGGAAATATTTTCCCAAATCAGTTGAAGGAGGGGCCACTTGAATCTGCTTTTTAGAGGGACCCTTTTGGAAGTTTCCTCCCAAATTTGCCCTAAACCAGGACAAGGTCCAAGTACAAGATGATGACACTTGGCATTTCCTAGAAGCTGGCTGTGATGCAGCAGTACTGTCAGCGCTGCCAGTCTTAATACAGGGTGACTGCAAGTGCCCAGAGGTTTGTTCCTGTTCAGTTTCTGCATTTCTGCTTTGTAGTTAGAGAAAACACTCCTCCCTAGGTAACTGCAAGTAGGATGTCCCGGGAGCTACAGGGAGCCCTAGTAGGAGTGTCTCGGGACACATAGGAATTGTCATCAATGACAGAAGGTACCATTCAAAAGAAAATGTGAATTTGAAGTACACGTCATTTAAAGATGTCTCATTGGAAAAAATGTGCCTTCATCTGGAGTTACTGATTTCTGGCCAGAGAGTCTATCACTACATACTATGTCTGGATAATATAAATGCCTTTCCTGATAAATTAAACCCTTGCGTGCTGTTTTTGTTGTTGATGGTATTTTTTTTTTACTTTGAATCATATTAAAGGAAAAGACGGTATTGATTAGACCTAGCAGGTGGTAAAGGAATTTATCCAGGCTGCAACCTCTTCCAGTCCAGCCAGTTTCAGCTTTCCTGTTTTAAAAGCATTAACCATTTGCTCTGTGCCTGGTAGTCAGGGAAGAGAAACCATGGAATGCAATGAAATCACTTTACTTCTAGGGAGGCAAGTGGAAGGAGACAAGGGGTTTAGTAATGATTTCAGAGTTGTTATCATGTCATCTCTGATGCATATATGAAGTTAAGCACCTTGGAAAATGCTGTACATATCCTCTGTAGAATGCAGTGTTGAAGCTCTCTCAAGAAAATTGCCTACACTGAAATCAGACCTGGAAAGCATCCAAATCATATAGACTGGGAGAGGAAATATCATGTAAGGAAAAGAGAAGAAAAAGCACCTAAATAAGAGGTTTAATTCAAAATCATTCTTGAAAAGTAAAGCTACTGGAAAACAAGGAAGGGGATCATAGACTGCAATCTCAAGGCTTTCATTAAAAGCAAACTGGAGATTATGAAAGCATTTTTTAGGAATCAGAGAATATCTGTGTTAGTAGTACTGTTAAAACCTTAAAGATGAAAGGAATTTACAATTATGGGCTTTTATAATGCTGTACTTATATGTAACACTTTGTAGAAACAATGAAACTGATTTTAGGTTCATTAACCTCAGCATCTGAAATGCCCTTGCAACACCTCCTGAATTCAGTGAGGGGTTTCTGAGCTTCCCCAAATGTTGCTTCAGCCAGGAAAAAAAATCCTGAAAATAGCAGAATATTTTATATAGAGAGATTGTTGAATCAAGAGCAGAAGACAGGTGTCACAGTGTTTTGGGCTTAAGTGTAGAAATTCACTTTCTCAAGACCAAGTCTGTCAAGGCAGCTCTAAAACTCTCTTGCTTCTAACAAACTCCCCTGATATGTCCAAGAAAAAGTTCTTATTTTTTCAACATTTTCTTGATGTATACTTTATGCTAAGGTTCTGCTGTTAAAATGGTTGCATAACAGATGCAGATTTACTCATGGTACACTGGAAGGCAAGAAGTGACAACACACTGATTCCCACAAAGATTTTTCACCCAAATGATATTTGTCACTTTATATTCCATATCCTTCATCCCACCACTCCTGCCTAGAAGATGGATTGGACTCAACTCCTGCTCCAATGATGTGTGTGATGGCTTTAGCTGCAGTGCAGAAGTAAGGCTCCATGAGGACGTGTCACTTTTCTTAGGTTAGGGTTGCAAAATAAAAGGTGTAACCTTACCACAAAACAAAACTGCCCTGTTACATGGCCTTGATTGTCAAACAGTGTGAGGAGAATTCCATTATAATCTATACTTACAATTATTATAATTTGGCTGTGATAAACAAAACTGTGAAATAAAAGGTTAGCTTTACATTATTTGTCTTCTTCTTGCAATGACACTTACTGCTGCTGGAATTCCATGTTTATCACATCCCACAGGCTGCCAAGCCAAATCTGCCCTAATTTGAAAGAAATTATAAATTCAAATTAGTTTATGCCAGTCCTGAAAACTTCACCAGGAATCTAAAAGCCCATGTGGTTGACAGCATCACCAGGAAGAAAGGTTTTGAAAGGTTTGGAATAGGAATCAAGTGAACAGGGCTGTAGGTACTAGATAATGCAGAAGGGACAGCCATCCTTCCTCTGCTGAATGTTAATGGAGTGGGGGAAGCATGGGAAGGATGATAATCACTGGAAACTGCAGATGTGATTCTGGAAAGATAAATGGATTTTGATTAAATATCAGGATGTATTTTCTCTTTTTTTTTTCATCTTACTGTTCAACACAGAATGACCCTTTGGGTGCAATCTCAACACCTGCTGAAGACTGCCATCAATTCAGTAGATGCAATATGACACTTGCTAAATTACTTCATTCCCTTCAGAAGAATGCAGGCAGTAAGAACACTTTTTGACACCTTGGTGAAGTCATGAGTATCTCCAGTCACACTCAAATGCAGCTGCTTGAGACTGTATGTCCATTTCACTTTAGCAAAACAAATTGATTTCTTGAATGCAGTAGGAAGAGGTAAAGACTTGGTTCCAGCTCTGCATGCTAATACCAGGCAAAGAAAAATCCATGTCTATAGACAAAAATGTAAACAATAAGGATTTTTGTAAATGTAAACAATTGAGGATTTTTTTAATCACATCATTTAGCTGTCATAATTTTATCATTATAACGTAAACAGCATTTATGGAATAAACAATTCGGGACACAGTCAGATCTGAAGCCTTTCCACGGTGTCCAGTCACAGTCAGGGAGAAAAGTTACACTTATGATCTAACTCTCCTGAAGATATCATGAGCCCCGCCCAGTTTTCCTATTAGAAAACTGCATTTCAGCCCTCAGATTTCTAGTTTCTTACCTTAGTTTTTAACAGACTGCACCTTTAGGAAAGGAATAAGTCTGACTCTGTTGTATTTACTTCAGCCTTTAAATGCCGAGGACTGTGCATAGGGACTGTGGGAAGAGAGAGATGGGAAAGTCCATCCTGCAGTCCTTGGGAAGTAATGCTCCAGTTGCTTTGCAATACAACCCCAGCTGTCCATATTGCTCTGAGCCCTTTGTGCCCAAATTGCAGCCCCTTTCAACCAAGTCCAGTGGTTTTGATATGAAACTTAATTACAGCTGCTAACACAGAACACACCTCAGCTAACTCTAAGATCTCTGCTTTCGCAATAATGTTGAAGTAAAAAGAACAAAAAAGAACAATAAAATACACCTGTTTCCCCAGGTCAAGTGGCTTTTCCCATGATAGAAATCTATGTTTCTACATCTTGGTGGCCTTTCAATGGAGTTCTTTGCCATCTATTCTGCCAGGCTCATATCCAAGGAAATCAACAACTGTTCCCTACTCAGATCAGACTTTCTAGTCCATGGTACAAACATTCTCCATGGTGTTTACTTCCTCCAACGTGTTTCGTTTTGGCTATTCCTCAGTCTCTTATCGCACTTAGAAACACAAAAACTGCCACACTGCATGAGGTTAAATGCCAGTTTAGCCCAGAGCATGGACTCAACAGCACTTACTAGCCAATATTTCAGAGAACAGAGATATAGAAGTACAGTGATAAAGTAAATGCAGCTTTCCAGCAATTAGCTGTTTAGGAGCTGATATTTGGGAACTTTTACTCGACCACAATGTTTAATACTCAGAAAGTTGATACTTTTTATTTAATCTTATATCTACTTTTTAATCCTTTTGGACTTTTCTTGCAAAGAGTGCTATGACCTAATTTTGAATATTGTAAAAAATACTTGCTTTTGTGGGTTTTTTTTTAATTCATTGTTGATAATATCATTGGGGATCTCATCAACCCCAAGGACAAAAAAATTGCATGTAAGAATTCCCAATTCACCTTCCCTAAATCATTTATAGTACTACAGGCTTTTATGATATTGCCTTCTCATCCATCTCTTTTTCAGACTGGAGAGCCAAGTCTGTCTTTGCTGTTGTGTATCTTTGATCACCTTGCAGTCCTTCTCTATCTCATCTCCGGCTTTGTTATACCTGCCTTGAGGCTGCTGGGGAAGAACTGTACACTCCTTCAAGCTGTGGAAGCACTGTGAATTTGTGCTGTGAAATAAGAACATTTTCTGGGTTTACTCCATCCCTTTCTCAATAATTTGTAGTGTTTAATTTGTTATTTTGGCCTCCCATGAGCATGGATCAGATGTCTCCAGAAATCTGTTCACAGCCACTCCAAAATTTATTTCCTGGACAGCAATAGCTAGTTAGAGCCTTTTAATATGTATGAATAGTTTGAGTTATTTTTATTCCATTTGCATTACTTTGCACTTATGAGCATTAATTTTCATTTGTCATTTTATTAGCTAGTTACACAGTATTATGAGATTCTGCTACAGCTCTTTTTAGTCAGCTTTAGATTAGACTGTTCTGAATAATTTGTTATCAGCTGCAATCATCTCAATGCAGTATTTATCCCCTTTTCCAGATCTTTCCACCATTCTTACTTCCATTCTGTGCATCACACAGATTTTTCTAGAACATGGTCATCGCCCCCTTCTCAGTCCTTCTCTAGGCTTCCTCCTCTGAGCACCATGAAGAAAGATGCTCCTGAGTCTCCCATTCATTTAGCACATCTACAACAGGCTGTCTGTGTGGGATTCATCCCACCTAACTTTAGATGGTGACATCTATTCCTGAGCCAAGTTCTCTCTATAATGAAATAGAGAGGAAATAGTCAGTGCTACAGTGGAAGTGAACCAGCTCTAATGTAAATGTCTAAAATGCATCAGATGATTCATGTCCTAAAAGTGTTTATTCCTCCTCATTGACTCCAAGGGAGTCTACAGTGAGTGGAACAGATGCAGATTATCTACGTCAGAGGCAGAGACACCATAAATTAGGTGAGAAGAATCCTGCTTTTCCCACGCAGACCTCACTGGGCTACAACCATATAATTTTTCTGATAGACTAAAAATCCAAGAATCACATTCTTTAAAGACCTCAAAGCTGGAACAGGGGAGGACTGGGCTTACCAGAAATCTAC
Organism: Trochalopteron elliotii; assembly: GCA_024734555.1. Lineage (NCBI taxonomy): Eukaryota > Metazoa > Chordata > Aves > Passeriformes > Leiothrichidae > Trochalopteron > Trochalopteron elliotii. The sequence continues at coordinate 547,615 of JANPWX010000163.1, read as the reverse complement.
AGAGCAGCATCTTTGTGATTTCCTACGCAGGGATAATGCTGCTCCCTTTGCCCTGTATGCCACATGGCACATGTAGCCAGGAGCTGGTCCAGCTGGATGCAGGCTTTCTAGAGCAGAGAGGGCATAGGTGTCCACAGGCAATATTTCAAATGCCCTGTCCCCCATTCCTGCATTATCCTGACTCCAGAATATCATAATGTCACCACAGTTACTATCAGAATGCTTTGATTTTCTGCTTTTTCCTTGGAAACATGATTTGCATCATTGCATCATTTCTGTAGCATCATGCCTTCCACAGAAAGAACAAGCTTATAATGGATATGAGTACTTCAGCTTCTTTGCCCCAGCTTACTCACCATCCTTTCCATTCCAAATCACCTGTCACAGCAATCAAGAGTCATGCCTGGCAGGGCACCATTCACTTACAGCTTTCAGCTTGTTCCCTCCAGAAGTTAATGGTAAAAGCTACATTTCTTAAAAAGCAATGTTCCCACAACAGTCCACTGAGATAGCTAATATAATCCTGAGACACTTGGTAAAGTTACCTCTGAGATCTGTTTTACAGACAATAATACAAAGGAAAAGTGCTGAACTCAGGGTGTACCAAAAAAATAAAGTATTCTGAAGAAATCTTATTCCTTTTCCTTTATGCAATATCCACCAGGGCACAAATATCCAGGGAGAATCTTGTTCTAAAGCTTTAAAATGCTACTGCAAATTAATGTGCCCTGGCTTAATACCCTTAAGCAACTGAACTACTCTGAAAATATAGCTTATAAAATACTTTTTCCTCTGTCAAGGATATATTCACAAAACATAGCCTATAAAAAGTGTTTAAAATTAGAATTATTTCTTTTATTTCAAATTAGACTACGAGGCATCTTCTGACCCTAACTTGGATTAAATACTGTCTGAGATAAGAGCCATGAAGCAATAAGATAAAGTATAGTAGACAGACAATACTACTGCTTACCTCAGGAGGAATGGAAATATTGAAGATGGTAACAACACAATCTTTTATTCATTTTTATTTTATTACAATGTTCTTCACTACAGCTGAATGTGGAAGACCCATGTCCTCTCCAGACAGAAGCCACTGGATGTGGTGTTTGGCTTGGGATTCATGCCCAGAGACTGGTGAGTAATGCCAGCCCAGGAATGGCAAAGGAGAGCAGCTAGTGTCCTGAAAGAAAGCTTGAACCAAGAGAGGAGACAGCAAAGGATTATTTAAGACTATTCCATGATGAAGAGGACAGAATGTCATTAATCTAATTGCCTAATTTTTAATCTAACATTTAACACAGACATCCTGTACATTTTTCCACTTAAGTAATGGGAGGCACTTTGCAAAATTCCTTATGTACTCCCAGAAATCATCAGAACAATGAGAAGGAAAGCACTGGAATTCAGTGTAAGGCCCTACCAAATGCCTGATAAATGAAACTTTAAGACTGAGGCTAAGCTAATGTAATGAGGTATGTAAAGAAAAAATCAAGTGATTACTGTAATAAAGTGTTACTGTATGAAGGTTAACTTCTTCTGTGCCCAGTGGTACAATGTGGATGTTCCAGCTGAGTGCTCATCTCTAGTCCATTTTACAGTCAGTGGAGAAAAAACCAGATATTCTGGGGTATAATTAATTTTTTGTTAAATTAGACCCATAAATTAGGACACAGCTGTAGAAACCCCACATCCAGAATCCTATCTTGTGAGCAGGCTACCATCCCTGTATCCCTACTGCTCATTTTTATTAAGGCATTTTCTAGCTGTTATTGAATGCAAATGATGTGTCTCAAGAGCCTTATTATTTACCTACTCATTCAGAAAATCTCATTGAGCTGCATTCTTGTGTAACTGCTTAGGACCTGCACAAATGCTAATGGAGCACTCATGCTTGTCTGACATTGATTCCTCCCTGCTCTGTAGAAGAGTTTCAAGAGTTTTCCATAGGGCTTCTTCTTCCCAGAGTTGTTCATAGAGCTTCTTCTTCTCCCATAACTTTTTTTTATCTTAGGAAGTCAACAGACTTGCAGTTACAAACTTGAATTTTGGCATTGTGTGTGTTTTATGCACCATATCTAGAATAAAATATATATGATAAATACTTTCTCTCATTAGAGGCTGTTTCAACAGTGTGAGGCCTGGCCCTTTTGGCAGCCCACATGTGCCTTGTGCCCCAGGGGCCAGGCTTCACAGTCAGTATTAATAACTTTAATTTATGTAAATACAAAAAAAAAATTAAAATTTTCCTTGTTTCAGAGTAGGCAACTGAAATCTAAATTAAAGTAAAGGTCCATTAGACAAGTTTTAGGAATCCTTCTTTTGGGTTTTTGAAGATTTCACTGATACTGCTTTTTTTTTTCCCCAATCACACAGATGCTGCTTTTCAGATATTGTAGTACAGTTTACGGAAGTGGCTAAAAGTTTTCTCCATTTTGCCTACCAGGAAATGCATTCATCTCATTTTAAGCACTTAATTCTTGAGTGTTCAGAATTAGTCACATCAAATGAAATCTTGGAAAAGTTCCTTTTAACTACAGCAGGTCCAAATTTCACCCCAGGCTAGATTTTCAGAACAGCTGCTGGTTCCTGACTTTGAGAGAGATCAGTGGAAGTCTCAAGTGCTCAGAGGAGCAAAAAATCTGGGTCTAGATATAAGAACCTCAGGCTGAGCAAAAGCAAAGGCATCTCAGCTCAAGCACTGCTTTTGAAAATTTGCCTGCACATGTAAGAATTTATCACTTTCAATGATCTGCTCATGATCTTCCCACTGGGCTGCAGAGCCTAACCCGTGAGATTTCTGTCACAGTTACAGCTAAGGTAAAAAGCCAAAAATGGCTTTTTTATCAATACACCTCTTCTTGTAATTTGAGTGCTTTGGATTGCTCATTGCAGCTTTGCCTCATGCAGGCCAGACACAGAGGGAGGCAGAGGATCTTGACAGAGATAAATAATGTAGTTTAGACAAGGCATTACAGGAGCGTCTGTCTGCTTTGGTATCTCCCTCTGCTTTTCCAGAGGGGATAATGGGCTTTGACGTCTTGCCAGCCCTGCCATCCTAGAGAAGAGTTCATTGCTAGTTCAGCTCTGAGTGTCTCCTGTTTATCCACCATCAACCACAGCACTCTTAGGAAATTATTTCTGTCTGGTATTTCCATCCTGAAAAGCTACCTTACAATGCACAAAACAGTGTTGTTATTGCACGGCTCATGGTCATCTCCAAGGAAATAACTCCTGCATTTTCCCCCTATGCATGGGGCAGACATGTAGGAAGCTTTCTACCTATTCTGAGTATGATGCATATTTTTATTTTACTTCAATTTTTTTTTAATTTTATTTTTGTGTCTCTTGACTGTTATATATTAAGCAGCAGTCTTCTGAAACAGCTACTTCCCGGCAAAGGGAAATCAGAATCCATTGAATAAATCCCTGATGAAACAAAATGCTAAATTTTCTGTATTGTCTCCTGGAAATGGCTTTCAGTGAGCTGGAGAGCAAAATAGTATCAATAAAATTAACAACAGATGAAGAAAAAACGAAGTGAAATAAAGAACTGAGAGAGAATTTTTCCGGTGAGGCTTTCAGACAGCAAATTAAATGGAAAATCAGGAAAACTTCTTTACCTCACAGTGTGTGCAGGAGGAAAACATTATGCAGAATCACTGGGTTGGAAGAGACCTTCAAGGTCATCAAGTCCAACCTAGCCCTAACACCTCAACTAAATCATGACACTGAGTGCCACATCCAGTCTTTTTTTAAACGCATCCAGGAAAGGTGACTCCACCACCTCCCTGGGCAAACCATTCCAGTACTTTATCACCCTTTCTGTAAGAAAAAATTTCCTAATATCCAACCTATGTTTCCCTTGGTGCAGCTTGAGACTGTGTCCTCTTGTTCTGTCAGTTGCTGCCTGAAGAAAGAGACCAAACCCCAGCTGTCTACAGCCACCTTTCAGGAAGTTGTATAGAGAGTGATAAGGTCACCTCTGAGTCTCTTTTTCTCCAGTCTGAACAACCCCAGCTCCCTCAGTTGTTCCTCACAGGGTTCGTGTTCCAAGCCCCTCACCAGCCCTTCTCTGGACATTCTTGCAGAAGTACTTCAAAGGTGGTGGTAAAGAAGAGAATGAAGGCAAATTCCACAACAGAAAAAGTGAATGAAGAGAAACAGGAGCAGGTTTGGACAGCTAGATCCAGACGCCCAAATAGGTTGGAAGATGTCATGTTATCAGTGACATGCTACTGTAAAATCTTTATTTTCCCTGCCCTCCCCAATACTCTTCACGGCTTATGTCTTGTGACTACTTCTAGCACCTCACTGTAATAATCCCCAGGACCTTTTTATCCTGCTGTGTCATTTCGCCTGTTCCTGTTATTCCTGGAAACCCTGGGAGCTGTAAACGCCCTCCCCAGGCAGGCTTGCTGCAGTACCATCAAGACCCTGGCACATACTTGCAGCTGCAGCTCCCCCAGCAGCCTGTTTCCTCCATGCTCTGCCCCAGGCTCAGAACATCCTGTCTAAGGCAGTGTGCTGCTCTATTCTGTCATGCTTTTTCCATATTGATCCACTTTTATTTCAAGCTCCCAACAAAATTGCTAGGGAAAAAAAATCTGCTTTTACAGTTTTCCTAAAAATCTTTTTCTTCTGTCTGTCCCCTGCTATGCAAGGCCTTTGCTAAGTGACTGATGTTCTTCTGAATATACTTTATACTTCCTCAGTTTATGCATAACTTTGTCAAAACTAGTGTGTGCTTCCTCCCAAAAACTCCTTGTTCTATTCTGGTTTGTTACCCATCCTCCTTCATGGCATTGCAACTGAAGTGAGTTATTTAGGGCAGGGACACTGTGTTTCCATTTCCATTACAGAAAGCTTACTAAGTTCTCCATGACTATAAAATAACAGTTTTCCCAGGATGCTTAGTTGGGAAAAGGTTAGGGGGCTCCAGAGAGGCTGGTCACTTCAAGTCCTGCAAGCCCTGCTACTGGATGTTGTCATTCCACAAAGCATTCCTTCAAATGAGCATTTTTGTGGCTGGGTGCCAGAAAATTATGCAATGTCTGTAAAATGTGAGGCACGGAATGGATTAGTACTTTGTCTGTCAGCTGAAAATTTGGGTTATTTTCATGTTCTGGAATAAAGGTGGTTCAAAGAAATCGTGAAGCTGCCACAAGCATTCTGTTACCATTTGTCTGTTCTGAGCTAGCACTGAAATATCTGCGGCAGTGCTGCTTCTGTTCCACCACTGTGTAGGCAAGGGATCATTGCAGGAGATGGGAAAGTGGGACACATGATCTGCAGCCCACTTAAACCCAGGAAGTTGTGCAATTAGTTTAATTCAAAGTGATAATTGACCAACTCGACTGTTCCTAGCATAAAAAGAGCAGGAAAGATGGTTTGGTGCTAACTTTGTCTAAGCCACTTCAGGCTTTCTGGTAACCTTCTTTATATATTTAATTAAATACACTTGAAGGACAAATCTAGAGGCTAATGAGCTTTTACAACTCCCATTGAAATTAAAGGCAGCTGCACATGTTGCTGAGGTTTTGAAAGAAATATATTCATCTCATAAAAAATACATTAGATGACCATTAAAGTTCTAAAACACGACAATAAAAGCAAATACGTTTATAATTAGTGCTGCCCCTCATTCCTTAGACACAGGCTGGCGTCTCCACTACTCAATCAATGCTCTGCTCTTACTTTGTGTTTTCTTAATTTTGCCTTCATGTTTGCATTCAGAGTTCTTCTGGATGAAAAGTACCATAAATAAGCAAGCTGCTATTACTGCTGACCACAGCCTATGACATCCTCCCAAAGCTTCTTGTTTTCCTGGGTGTCAGACTGATTTGAAAGGAACTGGTTACATGAGTGATGAGTGCTTGTCCTCATCTGGGCAAGTTGCTCTAGAATAAATAGAGGAATTTGAGACAAAGATTTCATCCTGTCCATTTAGGGACTTGCAAATGCAAAACTATTTCATGTCAAAGGTAGAGAGTGATGATGGTGCCAGATGATGGGACAAAGCCCAGCAGTACATGACTGATTGCTTTGGGAGACAAAGCTTTTATTTATCTTGAAAGGTAGATTATAAAAAATGTTGGCAGCTCACCCCTGAATATACAGTCCATTTCATGTGACTGGAATTCCAGTAAAATGTGTCATATTAAGGGAATTAAAAGTTGATGATTATATTGACAGGGGCAGAGGAAATAGACAGATTATTTTAGTGGGCGCAAAGATTCATTATTTTGCAAATCTAGACAAACTATATAAAATAAGTGTTGACAATATAAGTATTTTCATATAAATAGTTGTAAATAATGCTGTAATATAGCAGTTGCACAAACTAATGTGTCTCTGCAGACCTTGAATAGACCAATAGGATAAACTTGTTTGGACAAGCATATGTTTTATCACAGTCATAAACACTCAGTGTGGTTTCTGAGACACATAGACTGAGATCTTGGAAAGCATGGATGCTATAAATATTGTAGAGGTCCCAACATGTAATCAGGCTAAATGTGTGTTGCCTGGTATCAGCAAAGAGGAACTTGTATTGCTATAGCTAAGGCAGTGAGTATTATCATTGTTTGAGATCAAGGGAATTTCAAACATTTGTATCTGCACATCAAAGAGACATTGACAGATGGGATAGAGTTCAATGAAAAATTCAAGATGCAGAAAATGTATTTTCTTGTCTCTCTGTGTAAGTGATAAGTTCCAGTTTTGCTTGTTGTGAACTGATAAAGTGTCAGCAAGGAACTGGAGACTGAAGGAAATTGTCACTCTGTAGGATTCCCTGATTTCCTATCACAGGCACTAAAGTGCTGTGCATCCTGTAGAAAACAGTGATGCAGGAGCATAGCCAAGAGAGAAAATCATTTGGAAAATGTTTCACTCCTTTTTTTGTCAGGATCTAGGCAGCTACCATGGAGCTGACATTGAGCTTCACAAGTTATTGCCTCCTTGCATGAAGAAGGCAACAAAAGTCCCACAGCTCCCTGTAATAACCATCATTAGAGCAGTGGAGAAAAATGAAGATATGAAGCTGCATTTGCAACAGTATACTTATATTCTTCCATCCCTGCACTGGAATCTTCCAACAGGGACAAAGGACTAGGAGATAGAAACAAAGGGAAGACTCTGGAGTCATCTATCACAAAGGTACAACACAAAGGATGCAAAAGGGCAGGAATAAGAGGAAAGAAAATAAGAAACAGGCTTAAGGATGCCTCATATTCTAGAAGAGTTGCATTGTTACAGTGATACTAGCATAGAAAGAAGAGAAACTTTTCTTAAGCAGTTAGAAATGTGTGGCTTTGATGGAGTCCATCAAACTTTCCTGTCTCCCAGCCCTGTCAGTTCTTGTGGGGTCAGAAAGGAATGAGGGGCTGAGGATTGTAGTAAGAGTGATGTTCTTGGCTACCCTGACACTTCCTCTCCTCTCTTCTCTTGGTCTCAGTTTCTTCTTGTATTTCCTCTGCATGCCTCAGACCTCGACTTGGTGTCTCTTGCAGAGTTACATAAGTCACCCATCTGGAAGCAGTGTGTTGTGCAGGCAAGGAAAGGATGCTGCTGCTTTGAAATTTAGATACAGAAAAAAAAGAGTAACTCAGACCCTGTGGCTGTGAAATATTGGCTGATTTAATTATTTTTGACACATGCTTTCCCTCCGTTGACTGAAGAACTATGGAAAATTTATCTACTCTTTCACCTTTACAGTTACTCTGTAGGGGTGGATTTAGCTCTGTTTTTCAGTATTAGACTTCTCTGACTAATTTTTTTCCCACTGTCTCACAGTAATGAGGTTCTATTTGCAATATATATCAACATGTTTACTGTAATTATATGCATAGCAGTACAAGTAAGACATGGCTGAGAATGCATATTCTGCTCTTGTTTACTGTGTTTTTCCTGTTTGTTTCTTCTGGCCCTCAAACATGATGCTGCGGAACCTTTTCCTTTAAGTGAGAGATGTGATAAATTCTGCCCTCTTTTACCACAATCATAAGCAGGGCACCAATTTCCTTAGCTCATACTCCTTTATCTTCTGCCTTCCCAGATTTCCTTTTGCCTGAAACCAAGCCCTGCATGGACACAATCATTTGGTCCCTCCAGGTGACTCCCAGACCAGGATTGTTAAGGAAACCAAGCAATTACCCAGCAGCAAATACAGTATCTCCGTTTTTGTCAACCCTTCTGCTTATTTAAAGCACAATGCACCTGAGAAAAGGCAAGGTGTCCATAGTGGCACAAAGGAAATTTTTTTTTTTCTGGAAGTGCTACTGCTTTCCAAATAACTGCACAGCAGCCTCAAAGGAAAGTTAATAAGCAAAGGCAGAGGCGACAGCTGGGAGAGAGAAGCCAGAGCTGTGGGAGAGAATCTGATAGATCCTCACTACCTACAGGGAGAGGTTACCTGTGCTCTTCATCCAAGTTCTTCAGGTTCACTTTCTCAAATTCTGTGTTCTGTACTCTTGAAAATAACATTAGTGACTCAGATTGCTGAGGACTCTGCCTTTGCTGTTATCTGAGTGTCTCCATACTGAGATTTGCATTTCTAGCTTTAAAATTAAATCACAGTATTGTATTTGGCACAGAGCTTGGAGGAACTTTTCCAAACAATGGCTACACAAGGCAGCTGCCTGTCAATGAGAAGGTACAATTCCAGGAGAATTTCAAATCTAAACAAGCTGAAAATTCTGTTGGCATTCTTCTGGCTTTTTAGTGTGTTTTAAAAGCTGATTTATATTAAAAAAGATCTGTCTCATTGGCATAACACTTTTGTGGTCTCAAGATAGTAGTCAAGGTAAAATATAGATACTATCATGATTATAAAATACACAAACATTCATAGGAAAACTTGGTTTGGGTAACAATGCATTAATGAGTAACAGAAATAACTCTGGAGGGATCACTTATCAACTCAAAGAAAAATCAAAATATTTGGAGTATAGCATACTTCTTTCATACTTGTCACCTAGTACAAGTCCCATCAAGACTGCTGAATCTATCCTGAGCTCTGCTGGTAACAGATCAGATGATCAGAGTAACACAGAATTCTTTTTCATTGTATGGGCAGGCTCTTATAAACTAAATTTTAAGAGTCTGACAGCTGATTTCAAGACAATTACCCTGGAGACTTCCCTTCACTTCAGGAACTCAGTTCTCTGTGGCATGTAATTGAGGCAAAGCAATGATCCTCCTCTGTCCATTTTTCAACAGCCTTGAGAAATGTTTCATTGGACAAAATAGCTCCAGTGTATCCTAGGAGAAATATCTCTTTTTTTTGTTTCTTTACTAGAGAAGTGAAATTATTCAAGCTAGTCTACGCTGACATGTGCAAGATACATGCATAGTTCTGAGCTAGGTTCATCGAAAAATCCTAATACTTTAATCAGACACTTTGACCAATGGCTTTTACTATATTGGTCAGAGGAAAATTTTCATTTACAACTTTCAAGTATGTTGCCAACGCAAATGTGATTTCATAGCCAGGGGTAATTTCTTTCCAGCTCCAGCTCTAGTTCTCCAACATTCAAATATCAGAACCAGGCAGTGAACTGAGTATGGGCCGTGATGTCCTTATCTGAAAATAAGGGCTCACCAAGAGTATCTCCAGAGTGGGCAGTGGTTCTTTGCTTCATTTTTTAAAAGGTTATGCTTAATGAGAGACTGGGGATTCCATCAGGATGTGATTTTTACCTACACTGCAGATTACAGATTGAGGAAAGCCTGTGCCTCAACTCACATCCATTCCATCCAAGCTGTTTTCTTTTCCAGTTCAGTAGTCTTCCTTCTTATGACTGTCTCATTGATACTTCTCTTCCTCCTTTGAAAATCACATTTTACCATGAAAGTTCCTGTGTTTGATACCAAATATTAGCTGACAAATATTACCCTACTGTTGAATTATTCAATATTCTTTGGTATTGATTTCTTCTTTGTTCCTACTCCAGCATGCACAAAGCCAATTATTTTTCACCAAGCCTACATCATCATCAAGATTAGGAGGCAATTCTTAGTTTTCTGTATTGGCTGGCAGCTGCTTTCCATGGACCTTGCCAGCCTAATAGAGAGAGAAGGCCATGCAGTCTGACACAGTCAGCGTAGGCAGTCGCAGTTATTTTGATGCAGTTGCACTGAAAACTGGCATGTGCTGTTCTGTAGATGCAAAAATATTCATATACTCTTTATTAAAATTCTGACCTAAGTTTTTACTTCAGATAACAGATGCAACATGATCACACTGTGTTTTTGCCAAATATATTCTCTATATGATCTTCATTAATACTACAGGTCCTTTCAAGCTTCCCTATGAAATTAAGAAACACCAGTTTCTTAACACCAGAGAAGGAAAATATAAAATATGCCTAAAAATGCTCAGGCATGCCAGCAACCAGTCTATTTATCATTTTAAAGCTAACTTGTTGACCCTTCTTTCAGCCATCACTTCTTTCAAGCTGTTCAAAATACAGAAGCAATGAAAGCAAATCTCCTGAGACTGAAAGAGGGCCATGAAAGAAAGAGTGTAGTAGAGGAAACAGTCCAGGAATCCATGCATATATGATGTGACTGCTGCTGTCTTGGGTGAAATGGGCAGAGGTGAAGTGAAATGGAAAGAAGAATTTACAAGAATTTTAAAAAGAAGCAGTGTACCTGGAATACAAATGCTTCACTGGAATACTTGAGCTGTACAATCAGGAATCCACAGCCCGAAGGACTGGCCAGGTTTATAAGGGTACTATTTGTAAATCATGCATCTCTCACATGCCCTCTCAAAGGAGGAGATTACAACTGTAATCAGACATGCACTATGGCAGGTCTCTGATTTCTTGCTTGTGTGTATTTTCTTGTCAGTCTACTACACTGAGAAATTTAGAAGCTTTCAAGAACATGCTTTCCCATAAATTAATTCTAAGGCTAATTAACTTTCTCTTCACTTGATTAATGGTTTTTTTGGAAGTTGTAAGAATGCAAAAAATAAAAACAAAATTATGAAAAGCAAGCCACTGTGTCCTTGAGATAGAGATGTCTAGTGACAAACATATTCTGAGCTTTAGGAACCCACGTAACAGGATAGTCAGAGAGCATCTTTCCAAACCCATTGCCAAATGTAGGCAATGATAGTGTGAGATGACTGTTTCCAGGAGATGAAACGTAGTTTTCAAGTGGTTCATTTGAGCAGAAAAGCTGTTATGTACCTTATGCTCTGTTAGTAGTTTCTAAAGCAACGTATATTTAAATGCATGACCTCAGTGAATGCTGAGCAAAGAGGGCTGGAAACCATGCAAACTTCTACTGTAATTTTGATTTTCAATCAAAATGTCACTTCTGCTCTTTCCAAGCAGCTATGTTTTTCTTTAATGACTGATAGCATCTAACTGCAAAGACTTGAGCTATGTCCAGGAATCTTCCCTAGCACTCCCCAGCATGCTAAGGAATTTCAGTACTACAACAAACATTTTTGAGAAGAGTTCCACAGAATTTTTTTATTTCAGTGTACAATTTCTGCCACTGGCAGAGTTTCTGTATCTTTATAAACTGACACAATTTGAGTTAAGTTTTGTCTTAAATAAAGACGAGAAATTTCCACTCATTTTCTGAGCTGTTGTCCATTGACTGCAATCGCTTCTCACTGAGTTCTTCTGTAATCACTATCCTCCCAAATACTGATGTCACAGTTTAACATGTTTATAGCAAACAGCATTACTTATGCCCTTTTAAAGTGGTGAATTTGTCAGTGAACTTCTCCATACGAAGTTTCATCTTCAGGCCAGACAGAATAAAGATATTGGAGCTGCAGTAAGAGGACACTGGGGTTTAAATTTACAGCACATGCAGTCACTGTGACTGGGTCATCATTGCTAAGCAAAGAGCAGTGATTGATTCCCTCTGGGAACTGGCTATGACACTCCTGTGCAAAGTCCCTGGCACCACTCAAGCATCTTCTGCACTCTATTTAATGCTATCAAACATTAAAGAATACATTGGAACAGGAAGAAACCCTAGTTAATGTTGGGAGACAGCTCGCTTCCCACTACCGGAGCTCCAGCAGAGCTTCTGCCTGGAGACAGGTTTCACCCCACTAATGCAGCCCAGAGCATTAGTTCACACTTTTTGTATGAAGATCCCTGTACCCCAGAATTCCAAAGAAGATTACAGGAGTATAAAGCCCATACTAAATGTTATATAAAGACCCCTCAGAAAGACTACCAGGCTCTTGCACCTGCCCCCTGAAAGAGATGTGTGAGCCAGCAGCCCAGGTGGGATGGAGAGCTTCATGCCAGGCAGCAGAGATGGAAATTGCACACAGGCTGAGCACTGGCAACTCCCAGGAGCCCTGGGGCTCAGGTGGGTGCACAGGGAGAGGCCATGGGTGCACATGGAGGGTGGCCAAAGACCAGTGTCACCAAGAGCATGGATGGAAGAGCAGATGCCAACACCTGCCAACACCAGAGGTCCCTGGGGTTCCCAAGGAAAGGGTGTGAGGTGATGCACTGGCATCTCCCTCCAGGTAATTTTGCTGTGCACTCAAATACCAACTTTAATACATAGCAAAAAACACGATTTGGAGAATTTGTTTAATCTGGTTCTCACAGTTGGTTTTGGGTGTTGTGGGGTTTTGTTTTCTGTTGGTTTTAGTTTTGATTTTTTTTTTCAGCAAGATGATTTCACAAGAAGAAATTAGAACTTCTGAGTAAGAAATACAAGAAGTGTTACTGAAACCAGATGAAGTATTTGAGTTCACTTCAATCACCCAGATATCTATAACCTCTACTCTTTTTACTGGAGTGTTTAGGAGGTCCACAGAGAGTACACAAATTTCAATGAGTCAGAAGATAATTGGAGTATCCAAGTGCTTCATATGTCTCTAGTTACTGGCATAAGCAACTCATATCTTGTTCTTCTACAAAATGTAATATACTGCATGAAAAACCAGCAAGTTTTAAACTCTGATCTCCAGGCTGTTCAGATAATCCAGAAAATTTCTCAGAAGGGTGGCAGGTGCTTGATATACTGAAATACTAATTGCATCTATGTCCATTGATGCATGTTTTTTTAAATATTTCCTGAAAAACCAAGCTGCTGTCAGTTAGTAGTGCATGGCCAGCTTAAAATAACAGCTGTCTTAAGACAGAAGTTTCTGCATGTAAAGATTGTGCTGCTATTGTAAAGGGAGTAAGTTCAGGAAATGACAAATTGGGAGGGGTGTGCCATTAGAAAAAACTGAAGATGAAAAAAAGTCTGATCAATTCTTGTTTAATAATAATTTTGAGCAAGATAAAATACTGCAGTGGATGTTAATTACTGCTAATAGCAACCATAGTGGTTAACATTAAACCAAACAAAAAAACCCTGAACAAACAGATCAAACATCTAAAACTTCCAGAAAATAAGTGTTTTGCAGTAAAACAAGGGAGGATGGAAATAAGCAAGCCAAAATAACGTTTTACTATAATATTTGCTTTGTGATATCACTTTTTCAATGTTACAGTGAAGAAGTGAGCTTTCCCCCTGGCCCAATCAAGTCCTTTTTGGCCTTCTTTCCCTGCCTCCATTACTATACCCAAGAGTGACACCCAGTGATCCACCCACTTGGAGCTGTAAAACCAGAGCATCATACTCATTTACCAGATGTGTCATCTCCAACGTTTCCAAATGGACTCAATCCTCCTATGAGCAAGGCTTTTGGAGTCTATGCTCAGTATGATGCTGCAGTGACTACAGGGAAGCCTCCTCAGAACATATGATGTATTTGTCCCTGGCAACACAGTGCAGAGCAAAAACACTGAAATACTGAAACCCTTGCATTTATGCCACCCAGCTCCACATTTTCCTCTAATTCCAACTAACTGAGTATTTAAAACTGCATATTAAGATTTACTTTCCTGTCCATCAGAAGTTTCTGAGAGATAGACTATGCCAATTTCAAGGCAGGCTGAACATCAGATCTTCTATGCATGTCAGGATTTCTTTGTCACACCTGGATGTCTTCATTGGCAAGAACTTGAGTTACTGCATGTAATAAGGTTAATTCATGTGTATCAACATTGCAGATTACACAGCACATATTACCAATATTCTTTAACCATCAAGCAATTGAACTAGAGCTGTTGCCACATTTCTGGATAGCCACTAAGTTCCTGGAAGATTTAATTGTGCAGTTCTATAGTAATCACCCAGTCCATGACCTCTTAGAAGGTCAAATTTGTCAATTAATAATCTAGGTATAAAAGTAGGGTTAGTAGAGTATTCTGATAAATTGAAATCTCCAGGTTCATCACACTTATATGTAATAGTGTTCCAATGTTTAAAAAACAAAACAAAACAAACAAAAACAAACAAACAAACAAACAAACAAAAACCACTAAAACCCCACCCGATTTGTTACCTTAATGTCTTGTTTAAAATAATAGATAATGCCATGATTATTTTGTAGCTCTCTTCTCTTTCCTGGCTCCCTTTACTCAGAGATGTTAGTATAGAAAAAGATATTTCTTCTGCTAATAGTTTCTGTTTGTTTTGTGGATTTTAGAGATATATCAGGAGTTTCATAGAGTTTGCTCAAAATTTCTCTGCAATTTTGCATCTTATATAGCACATATTGAGATAGGTCCATGAGGAGAATCAGTAAATTTTGTGTTCACAGTAGGCCTTCTACCAGAAAGCCCCAATATTTGAAGCAGTTGCAGCACCTACAGGTCAACGATTGATCTTGATTTAACAAGAGCACAGCAAGTCCATCAGAACTCCTAAGCTTTTTTTTTTTTTTTTCTCATTTTCTTGATAATTCTTTTAAAGTCGGCTGAAGATGTAATCCTGTTACGTTGAGGCAGTTCCATTCTGACACAAGAACAAGAGGATTTATCACCTGCACTGTAGAAGAAGGTTTACCAAGTGCTTGAATAAATGGGAGATGGCAGGAAATGAAGCTGCTCTCGAGTCAATACACATGTACCAAGGAATGAGGCTGTTACTCACACAGGTATGAATAACGCACTGCGATGCCTGTGCCGCTCCACATTAGCCCAGGATGTTTCACATGCACTCGTGGTTATGAAAATAGAAACAGATTGTGAGTCAGAGAAAAAGTTGAGTCAGAATGAATATGTGAAATGAGTAGAAAGGAATGGTCAGAGCCATTAACTTTGCCTGTGAAAGGCAGTAAGGCAAGACCAGTCAAAGAACTGCAGGAAAAGGAGCACCCAAAGGGCAGCTCAGTAAATTGCCAAGATATGTTGACAGCTGAAATGACAGGTGTTTCTATTATCCACAGCAGTTACATCTGCATGTTACAGAAGTTCAGATGGCAGTTTATAGAAATCTTATGGGTACATTTTGTTGACATTATTTCCCACTGCCCTTGTTTTCATTATCTAACACCTGTTTGTACTGTGAATAAATAAGGTAAAATACAAATACTTCCCCATGACGAGGTAGGAAGTCTATAGGAGTGCTCTCATAGACTGTGTTTATGAAGGAGATACAGATACTTGACTTCTTGATATGTGATTTATTTCACAGAGCTTGAAAGAGCTGGAATATTGCAATTTAAAATGCAACAGGGAAAATGTGCCAGAGAAACTTTCTGTGAGAAAATGAGACCAAAGAAAATCAGATTTCCTTATTAAGATATCCATGATTTTCAGAATTCACAGATAGCATGGACCTACTGTATATAGATTATTTTAGTGTTGCAGCTCTGATTTAATTAAGTTTGTGTTCACTGACAGAGAAATGTTTACAAGATGTCAGTTTTATCATATCATACGTCATTCAGTGTCTTGGGTTTCAGTCAATAATTCTGTTAACAAAACAGTTGTCTTCTCAGGATGAACTTGAAAATAATTTCTTGAAATAGAAATCAAATTGACCAAAATAATTTATAAGTACTAAAGATAAACTGTATTGTGCACGCATACTTCTGAGCTTCAATAAGACACTATGACAGGGAAAAAAATTACCCTATCATGATCATATAGAATTCACTCTAGATTTTTTTGTGTTAAAAATATGTAAGCCTGGAAGACATAATAAAACTCAGATCAGTTCAGATGAATTGGCTAAAGAGGGTCTCTTGCTGAAAAGACACAATTTGCAAAGATAGGCTATCTATTAGGCCAATTTACATCACTGAGAAAACAAACAAGCTTTCAGGCACACAAATACTCATACAGGTCTAAAGCAACAGAAGTATTTTGCAAAGGTAAACAAATATAGGACAAGTTTCTGAGTTTTAATTGACTTCTGAGTAGTAAGATATGACAGAAAAAGTTGCAGGCAGCAAAGGTAGGAAGTGACTGTGAAGGCAGATGGTGATTATCTCCTGTGGGTCAGAAAGCAAAAAATGATCACCACAAGCTGAATATGTTTAGCTCATCCTGACAACACTTTACAAGGGAAGGCATTAGCATTGATTTTTTTCAAATATATCCATCATAAGGAGGAAGATGCCATCAAGTTTCAACACAAAGCCTGGGTTCAGACTGGTTAACTGACCCAGGAAAAATGATGAGTGAATTTTTTATTAATTTTTGAACATGACCACTCAACATAAAATATTTTCAGCTTACTAGTGAAATCAGCCCCAGCTCACACCTATGTGTTATTTCATAGTTATGACAATATAGAATGAGGTCTTGCAGATGTGGACATCTCTAAGTATAAGAACAGTCCTATTGATCTCACTGGATGAATTATACGTTTAGCATGTGTTGTAGTATTGCAAATTTTGAAGACTATGTAAAAACCAACACATTATTTTACTTCAGCAAATTCAGAAATGTTTAAATCAAAGCAGCATACTAGAAGCTAAAAGGCCATGATTGTCATCAAAATAGTAATCAAAAATTTTCTGTTGATATCACAGGCACTCCCTGCCTGAATTGACAATAATTGAAAAACTTGTTGACAACACCAAAAGAAACCCCATGGACCACATCAACAAGAATCCTCTGTCTGATCTTAAAACAGCTCTTTGGAGTGAGTTATGGAAGGTGAAAATGCTGGGGTGTGGACAAATCTGAACACCTTCCAGTAAAGACATAGCAATTTCAGACTGGGAATCCTTTTGTGCTCTCCACCACAGGAAATCCAGCAGCCACTCCAAGCCAGGGAGTCTGGCAGAGGTCTGCTGCACAAGAGGTTTGGTTCTGGCTACTCTGCATTGCTGAGTGTGTCCTGATCCACAGTAATCAGCCCCAGCTGGCTCCCAGTAGAGCTCTCCAACAGCTCCCCAGTTAAAAACAACAACAATAATCAAACCATATTAAAATTTTTCAAATGCCAGCCCATTCTACAGTTTATGGTGTTTGCCACAGCATATGAAGCTCCATGTGTTGTTTTCTGTACAATCAAATTTGAATTTGTCACTTTTTCATGCACCAAGTCTCTTTTCTTCTGTGTTTGGACTTTGTAGTATCAACCACATTTGAGATTTTTCTCTGTCTGCTGCCCCACTTATGAACAGTGCTGTGCAACATGAACCTTTGCCCAACACAGTCCAAGGCTCTAAACATCTTCTCTGAGATCCTTGTAGAGATACAATGACTATCACCAGTAATTTTATTCTGAACCAGGTATATTTTCTTTAATGGTAATTGACATTTATATACCAAAAACACTAGTAACACCTATTGTCAGAAACAATGCCACTGATACCCCTTTTGATCTGTTTCTCCATTCAGATAGCTTTTTCTTTTCCGTTTTCTGATCCCAGATATTCTTCAGAGAGTCTAGGCATCCAGACTTCTGCTTCACCCATTTGTTTTTTCTTCTTCTAATAGCACAGCTGCCTGTGGTATGAGAACTCAGCTAATACCATATGACTTTTCTGAGAGCATCTTCAAGATAACTCATCCAAAAACTTACTCTAAAAAAGATGCCTTCAGCCTTGTCATAAGTTTGGGTTGTTTGGCTTTTCTTTCCTCTCTTGGTCTTACAAAATCTAGTCATGAAGTTGTATTTTCAGACTTATGTGAGTTTTTGGCATATTCTAAAACCCAAGAGAGAAGAAGCCATTAAACAGAAAATTACGCTTTTCTTTTTCATCAAATAAGAAAAAATCTGAGTGTCTTTTGTGTATTATTGTCAAGCAAAATGCAAAGCCTAAAATGAAATTGAACTAAATAGCCTTGCAAAATTATTTGGAAGTGGGATGTTCCTTTGTCATCATCATCCCTAGAGTCTTTGTGAGACTATCAGCTAATTCTGCATATGGTATGTTGCAAATAAAGTATCACACAGATGCTTTTCTTCCTGTAGCAGAACTGAGTGATTAATGCCACTCTGCTGTGCACTTCACCCTTTACTTCAATGAGTCATGCAGTCTGGATAATGGTGGACCCACATCCTTTTTAGTTAGGGTTATTTGAATACTTGCTATTTTTTTGGGCAACTACAATCAGGATGTTATATATTAAAGGAGGCGTGCAAGATTACAGCTTTTGACACTCTCCCACCTTAAAAATAAATTCAGCAATTATGATAAGATGAAATCATTTCCTGTTTTTCTGAGAAAATGGAGAAAACATTGTTGTTATTTTTTTTAAGAAAAAACCCCAAACTGGTCTCAGAATTACTCCATTAGGAGTTTTCAGACAGAGTAACCAACAGAAGAATTCTACATGCTCCTTCTCAGCCCAGGAGCCAAATGATCTGGATCTGGGGCAAGAAGGAGCATGCACTGGCAAGCAGGCAACCATTACTGTGCCCTGGGTGCCAAAGCAGCTCCCCCAGTCTTTCCACACCCACACTGGAAGCTTTTACAGCCAACGAGTCCCCATTTCCCTGCCCCTACCTTAGCTGTGCATTTGCAAGGGCAACCTCCCCTCAGACTTGACTCACACAGGTACTTGACTGCACTCAGGACTAAGGGTGAGAGGGCTGATAAAGACATTTGACATTTCACAGTTCTAGAATAAAAAAGAGACAGAAAACAAAAGCTGATCAGCTACACTGGACCTTTTTCACTTCTGCAAATCCCACCAACTGAGGAGGTAGCCTGGGGCAAAGTAAGAAGCATCTGTAGCCTCATCCCAAACCATCACTGAAATTCAGACCCTAGAAGCATAAACACCATGTATTGTTTTCTTTTGTAATCTGTGTACTTAATTAATATCTGACACCTTCTAAGCACACACTCTCCAAATACAGATCTAACCACTAACAAACAGAATATACCTTTCTTTTCCTGTATAGGCCCTCCTTCTGCTTCGTGTCAGTAGTGAAAACAGGACCAAACAAAGTCTTACTGTGACTTTGCTTGCCATGATTGCCAAGGTTGGTACTTATCAAATGCAGATGTCTCTATCTACACAACCTGAAGTGTTTCTGGACCACAATCTCATTTACTCTGATTAATGTGAATCACACAGAGTATCTACTGCTTCTCAAGGGTCTTCATAAGAGATGCACTAGTCTGAAATGCAAATATCTAGTCTTTGAATCTCACTCAAGCTGTCCTCTCCCTACCTCAGGGTTTACACACACCTCCATGTCCAAAAATGAGGCTGCTTAGTCAGCCAAATCAATGACTGTCAGTCATAGCATAGCCATCAACAGACAAACTTAACAAGTTATCCAAATAAACTTCAACCCGAGCTCTGGTAGAAATTTGACACCCTTTTTTGAATACAAACATTCGAGAGGATCAAATGCAAGAGGTCTTACTTGCAAGGAAACTTTTTATAGAGTGAAACACTGTTTTATTTCTTATAGAATTTTTCCATCGAGAAAGAGACAATTTTTCTTTTTCATGTCTACTGAAACATTAGTTTATACTACTGTAGAATATGTTTCTGAAACCCACTGCTGTTAATTGTTCATTGAAAGAAACATAGAACTATTGTTTGTAAAGATACTGCACAGACTTGTAAAATTACCATTCTCTTGTTTTCTGTTTCATATTCCAGTTTAGAAAGAGGATTCAGCCATGGACTGTCTATATGTTTTGAACAATTCTCAGAAGAGGCATTTTTCAGTACACAGATGAGGAGATTTTAGCAAACATTCAATCTAGCTGCAAAGCTGGTCAGCACAGATACACACTGAACAAATGAAAAATCAGTCAGCAACTTCAATTTAGTACATGGATTTTGAGAGCCAAACAATCAAAACCCTAAGAATATGCGCAGAAAAACTTAAAAAGGGTCCATAGCAGTCCACAGAGTGCACAGGCTCCTTAGTAGAAAGTCCCTACCCTGGCTTCCTTTCATCCTGAATTCTGATTTTCATCTAAAATGTGAAACTGCTAAATTTTACCAGGAGATGGACATGGATGGTTTTAATGTCTGTCATACATATACACAAAAAATGAAAGTATATGTCTACATACAGTAATAAGGCATAAGAGATAGATTTAGCTCAAATTAACATAAACAAAGATAGTTCTGGTGGTGTAGATTGCCCCTGTGTTATGTTTGAGCTAACCAACCTTGTGGAGAATAGATGTCTTTTCACATGGAGAGAGTAGATGTCTTTTCACATGGAGTCTGTGCTTTGGCACGAGCTACTATCTCTGTGTAACACTGTGTGTTACATGATGTGCATGATTTGGATGTAGCTGTTCACTTCAGTGTGATCCAGGTTTCTCAATTCTCAATCCTCAACCATGCAGTGAGGACATGTCATGACCCACCTGCTCCTCCCTTTTCCAGAATCAGACATGCACTGAGCAGATACCTCTCAAGACACCATGGTGTCTCTAGAATCCAGGTCCTGCGGCATGTTATTGCTTTAACTCTTTCTTCTGCCACCAGGAATCTTCAAGTTATTAAGTAACATGCTGGATCTGGGGGTAGAACCTGCAGAAAGGACTGGCTCATCAGAAAAATACAGATTGCATTACAGCATAAGGCACCTCACCTTTTCCCATGCACACACATAAATTAGCCACAGCACCTCTGAAGCTGAGGTACACAGCTTTGCATTTTCTAATGACTTAAGGTTTTTAAAATTGGAAACAGAAATCCCAATTCTTAAAATAATTCTCTCGCGAAGCACATTCTAAAGAGGTGCTTCATAATACTACCAAAATCCCCTTCTTTGCTTTTAGATCATGATTTTGCCTTCCTGTCCAAGTGTAGCCATTTCTGCCTCCTGGAAATGGTGGGCAAATGGCTACATCTGACAAACTTAGAACAAAATCAACCTTGCAATTTACTGTGCTCAGAAATGGAAAAGTGGCGATATAAATTGTAACAGATCACATTCAGCAGACTTGTAGCAGTCCAGATTGTGCTTACATGACTCCCTCTGTCTGCTACCATTTCAGAGGAGTGTTTCTTTGGTCTTCCCCTTCTCTAATTCTTAAGATTTACCTGCATGTGAAGAGGGAACCAGATAAAGCACAGGACATCGATTTCTTTCCTTTAGTCTGCACAGAAGTCCACAGGAGGGTCATGAAGATGATCTGAGGGCTGGAGCACCTCTCCCATGAGGACATGAGAGAGCTGGGCCTGTTCAGCCTGGAGATGGGAAGACTCCAGCATGACCTCATTGTGGCCTTTCAACATGTAAAGTGGACTTAAAAGAGAGCTGGAAAGGGACATTTACCAAGGCCTGTAATGACAGGAGAAGGGGCAATAGTTTTAAACTCAAAGAGGGCAGGTTTAGATAAGATATTAGTTCTTTGCTATGAGGGTGGTGACACACTGCACAGGTTGCCCAGAGAAGCATGGATGTCCCATCACTGGAAGTGTTCAAGGCCAGGGTGAATGGGGGCCAGAGTAAACTGGTCCAGTGGAAGATGAGGAGCTGGATTAGGTGATCTGTCAGCTCATTTCCAACCCAAATGCTTTGGATGACCCATATGTGGTGTTATGACTATATTGATTTATGATTTCACAAGTGACATCACAATCACCTTAGATGTGTTTTTCAGTTGAACATAGAAATAAACAAAAAAGTAAACAAACAAAGAAATTACTCTTTTTCCATCTACCATGACAGAAATAATGATCTTGGGCTGATAAAAAGGGAATTTCTGTCATGGAAGAGATGATCTTTTTTCTTTTAAACTAAATTCAGCTCTAAAGCCAGCAGTTATCACACATGCTTCCCACTTTCAAAGAATTACTTTGTGTAACTCCAAATCTTCTGCTCAATAAATATAATTTTTAGCCTCTTTTTTTGTAGAAAATAAGTGTATTTAGAAGCGACATTTTTTTCACTCTGAAATCTCTTTTTTTAAGAACTCCAAACAGCAACCCACCAAAATCTGTATCCATTTAAGAAATACATTTCACTAGTGCATTCTTCTTTCTAGAGACAGCTGTTCAACAAATGTTTTTTAACAGTTCTCATGAAATCTTGATGGGGAGTTATGAGGAAATAAGTATTGTCTTTACAGTCAGGACAGTTTAATTGTTAGAAATATTTAACTATAACATCTACGTTCTCTTCATCAAGAGACAGAAAGTGAGGTATCCTATCCTCCCTGTTTCATATACTCACTAAAACAACACAAAAAGCATAAAATTTTATTAGTGGTGGCAGATCTTGTGCAATATGATAAAGCTTATGCACAGAGCTTTTCTTTCTTTCTTTCTTTCTTTCTTTCTTTCTTTCTTTCTTTCTTTCTTTCTTTCTTTCTTTCTTTCTTCCTTTCTTTCTTTCTTTCTTTCTTCCTTTCTTTCTTTCCCAAATATATTCAGAAACCACACCCTAATTCTTTAAAATACATATAATACATATAAAATACATATAATATATATAAAATAAATATATAGCTATTAAGTACAGTAGTAGCCACTTGCAATGGTAAATCTGCTTCTTTGGCACTCATCTTCTCCTTTTTGTGTTAATATGGGAGAGTAAGAGTAGTCTTTAAGTAAAGTTCATTAAGATGTTACAGGGCTAAATATTAAAAGACATTTTAAAATAATGTTTATATTGCAGCTTCTGTTCTTGATCTCTTAGGTCTTTTCTGCACTCTGAGATCAAAATGCAACATAAGTAGAAGGGTTTGCCACAGTCCTTTCCACCTCAATAAAAGATGTGCTTCTCTCTCTTTTATTTCCCAGCCGTTACCATTTCAGCAGAGTGCCTTTATGAGGTAATCAAAAGAAAACATCCCGGAAATTTCTGACATAACTTCACTTTTTCTCTCCCCATCTCATCTGGCAAGGGGCAGATGGATACTCTGAGACTGAATCATAGTGAGGGGCTTTTTGGTTATTTAATTACAGTTTTAATTAATGTGAAAAAGCTCAACTGATCCTAAATGGTGGTAGCGGTTGACTAATTACAAGAGCACTCCATGCCCACAGAACAGCTAATGCTGCAAGAAAAGCACAGGGAATCAACACTAGTTTGTAATCAGTTACATTTCAAAGAAATAGTTTTTCCAAGTGTCTTTGTGCATGTGGGTCTTTGAAGTTTAAATAATTTTTAAGATCTGGCTAGGGGCAAATTAGATAAGAAGGTGGCTGTGCAATTATATTTTGGAAAGCTCATACAGTTACAAGATCCAAGTACTTATCCTGACAAAATGCTGCCAACACTTTAAAGAGGTATACGGACTTATTTTTTACCTATAAATTTTTTGCTGACAGATTTGGTAGGTGCATGATTCAGCTCTTAGCACTGGTAACGTGATTCATAAAGGTTTCTGAGCAGTTGTCCCAGATGAAGACTGCAGCAAAGATTCAGCTCTGTGAATTCACTTCCACAGCACTTGGCCACACTCACAGGCACAGCTTGGAGAGACTTGCTGAGCCGAAACTTGGTGCTGTTTCCCAGCTCAGCTACTGGAGCAGTGGCCAAAAACATCTGCTTGAGGTGGTGTCAGACCCGCAGAGTCCCACGCAGGATCACAAGATTCATTCCTGTCCTCCTCCTCACACCCACCACAGGGCCTCCAAGCAGCTGTGCCTGGTGCCTGGGCAGGGGGAGCTGCACCGCAGCCGGGGCTGGCTCTGGGGACAGGCAGAGGGACAGATGCTCTGGCAGCGGGGGATTCACAGCCTCTCCCACGGCACAGGCTTCCCCCGTGTGCCATCCTCAGCACGTTATCTGGCACTCTCACCACACGCCTTCATGCCCTGATCAATGCCTGCCCCCATCGCCCAGCCCCGTGCAGGATTCCTTGCTAATTCAACAGGTCTGTCATGATGGACTGTCAGATCCTGCCTCTGAATCTCCGTTTAGATACTGTGGGGTTTGGTTGTCAATCACTCTCACTGATGAAGAAATCAGATCTCTCCACAGAGCCAAGTGCTTTTGTAAAATACGTTCTGAATCACATCAACCAGATGCCTTTATAAAGCTGCATTTGTGACCAAGACTTGACAAAAGCAAAGGAGTTGCAAATTAATGTATATTTTAATCTTTAAACCCCTTGAAAAGTCAGCTAGCTGTATGGAGCAACAGTAGGCAGGTGGAAAAAGGGTGTTATATGAGCTTGTGCATGTAAATCTTCATTTCAGTGAAAAACTTGAACAAAAGGAGTCTCATTTTTTAAGAAAAACAAAAACAAAAAAAAGTCATATTCATCTTTGCAAGAAGATCCAAAGCTTTGTGCAAACTTCTTTCACACAGACTTTGGGAGCTGAGCCTCATATGATCAGCAAGTGTTTGAGGTGATTCACTGTGATTCACTCACACAAGTAACTAGGAGATGTTAGATACCTGTGGTATTTTAAAAACCTTATTATGTGATAGATGGCATCTTCAGATGCCTGAATATTTTTAGACGTCTACCCTGATTGACCTGTCATATGCACAGAGTTAAGGTGAGGCATTATCCCATTTTCTATATCTGGAAGTGAAGGTGCACAGAAGTTGAATCATTTACTCAAGGAAGCTCAAAGGAACAGTCCTACTGGGTTAGAGCAAAGAACCACCTCCTCCAGGAGACTGTCCTGAATGGTGTCAGCAGTGGAGGCTCAGGACAATGCTGTAAGTAATGGGCCTTGAGCTGTGTTTCCCTTCTTTTTCCTTTACTGCTCCTATTGACCATTAGTGTAGGGACTTTTTGATACAGGGTTGCCTCCAGCAGACTATGTTCAACACCCATCAACAGTGAGCTATTGGCCAACAGTGAATCAAATCCAAATTTAACCTCCTGCCTCTTGAGTTGTATCCTTGAAAGTGTTGTCTGAAGCCTAGACTCAAGTGCACCTTAAGACTGAAATCTCCTGAAAATGGAAGCATAAAACGACTGTCCCCTGAGAATGTGGACACACAACTCAGCCTGGCTCCAGGCACGCAATGTGAGCTCTCTCACAGAATTTAAATTTTCCATCTGGAACCTGGCTACATCGAGGTGAACAGAAGTGTTACAAACCCCCAAAGAGCCAGCTGTGTATTTCAGTTTGATATCTGTGAGACCGAACAAGGTGAGTCACTTATCACAATCGTTACATTCAACACGTCCCACAAGAGGAACAGCTGAGAGCTTTCAAGAGCACCTCAAGGTTTGCTTTGCTGCAGTGCTTGTTGCAAAGGACTGCATTCTCCATTGTAATGTACTGCTTTAGAATGAATCCCAACAAGGAAAAGATGTCTTACATTATTGTGGTATCATAATTTTAATAAATATTTTCCTTGTTTCCCTAATACTCCATGCAAGAAAAGCAAGGAAGGAGTCGCTGCAAGCAACATCAACTAACAACAGCAGCTGAGAGAAACAACGGATTTACCTGCCGGGCATCGCTCACTCATCAGCTCGGCTTTCATTCACCTTAAACACACACTAATGATTAGCAGCACTTTACATGCCCACTAAAAAGAAAAAGCACACTTCTGAGTAATTAATTACCTGTGTTGAATCTCATAGGATATTTGTGGCAGATGGAGGGGTAGGTTTTGCAACTCCTTCCAAGAAAACCAATGCCTTCACTTAAAGAAGAGAGTCAGAAGAGCACAGGGTGAGAAACAGAGGACAAGTGGGAACGACACTGCAGCAGCACAGGTCCTTGGAATCTGGATACAGTGACAGGAGCAAGTCAATCCTGCCAAGTGCTAAGAGTCTCCATTTTTGCTGGAGTTAATGGACACCCAAATTCCTGATAGAGAAGAAATATTTCTAAATTAAAAACTCTTTTACTCAGCTCTTCCTTTCTGCTGAAGCAAAAAAATCACTGAGTTCAAAATCAGTGAAAAGCTGATCCAACAGCTTATGCAAGTGAGTTTCTTGCCAAAGGAAGGAGTGCTGGAACAAATGAATGACTTAAAGAAAAATGGAGATACAGTGGTAACATCTAAAACATTTTAATGATGTGTTCGAGCCCATTAAAAATAGTGTATTGCTTACTGGAGTACGGAATTGAATCAAGTATTTATATTTCAAAACAAAAAGCAAAAACTAAATGTCATTTTGGCAATTATTAAGTGGTTAAATTTATTTTAAAAAATTAAATTTAATTTAAAGGTTATATCTGTATAGCACAATGCAGTATCATGTAAAAATGCCCTTACACTGAATGATGAGCAGGGTATTGCCAAGGGAGCAAGAAGACATTTAATGCAAATAAACCTGCTGCTTAGGAAGGATAGTGAACCAAGGCAGAGTCATGCTGTGAGGGCCAGGTCCCTTCTAGAATCAGAATTAGCTTGCAGACAACTGGTGCCAAAAATATCTGGATGGCAATGTCCTTTGTAATCCTGAAGGAGGCTACATTCACTTAGACACTTCACCTAAACCTCATTCTGGTTTGCAGACATTTTCAGTCTTTTCAGACACTGTGCTTCATTTTCCCTCTGCCATTATATTCCTCTGTATACAAGATTCAACACTGAAAGTTGAGCAAGTTTGTAAAATGGGAGCAAGTTTGTAAAATGCAACTGATACTTGCTTAAGCTAAACAAAATTTAGGTACTTCAAAAACAAGCAAATAGAAAAAGGATCGTATTTAGGGTTCTTGTGACAATCTGCAGTGCTCAAAATAATCCATGTCTGCAGTCCCTATTGTTATAAATGATCAACTAGCCAATCGGATATAAAGAATAAATTTTATTTTTCCATTTTAAATCTATCTGGGACAGCCACAGGGAGCAACATTCGAATGTTGGGTGAAACAGCCGACTGACAGCAGGGTTGCTATCTTGCACTGTTCCACGAGTTGCTGGGGTTTGAGTCCGGGTTCTTATACTGCAGTTTGTGCCTCCCGGCAGCAGAGGTATTGTGTTTTTTACAAATTCAAACCCAGTCTTTTCACTTGATGATGAACCTTGAACAGATTCCCCGGTGCTGGGCTGAGTCTGAAAGGATTTCCCGGGAATCTTCTTTTGGGATGATGATGTCGTCAAATTCAGGGTCCACCCTCGAGATGGGTGTCGATGTGTTGATGGTGGGTTGATGGTGGGTTGATGGTGGGTTGATGGTGGGTTGATGGTGGGTTGATGGTCCGGGTGCCCAAGATCTGATTAGCTCAAGGAGCTACATCCTGGCAAGCCACCCTCCTTTCTGGTGTAAATCGAGATGTTAGTTTGTACACAAAACATGTCCTGGTATTTGGTGAACGCCATCCCAGTCCGGGAATTAAGGTTACTTTTTATACTCACAGGGTTATAGAAAATATACATTCTATCATCTGCTATAACTTCCTTCTATGTTTTAATTGCACGAATTTATAATTGCATCTATTACACTATGGTAGTACTGGCCAGTAAGCTCTATTTAAAGCCAAAACTCTGTTTTGTCTGTGCAGACCTTCACCTTGACAGATGTCTTTCACCTTCATCTCCAATGTTAATTCTTAGGGGCTGCCAGCACAAGCCTGAAAATACAGAGTAAGTGAACTGGCTCTTTCATAAAAACATGAACATAGACACAGGAGGGGGAGGGGGGGATGATTTGAGTGACAACTTTGCAGCCCTCTTTGGTAATGAACCAACCTGGCCAGGGCCTCCATCCCTTGAGGGGGCTGAGCAGGATGCCACATGTGAGTCACACTGTGCTGAGTTCTGCTAGAAATGCTTGGGAGTGAAAGAAGTTTCACAGAGAAGACTGTTGAAATGAAGATGCTTTATACAAGGGGAAATACAAGAGATGGGAACATGTGGATGAGCTAAGGGAGAAAAATGAAAAGGAAAAATTAACATGCATTTGCATACTTTTTAACACAAATTTTATAAAATTTCTGTGAAAGACAGCCATCATTTTTCAATGTACTCCATAGATTGCCCTTGCAAAGAGATTTGCCCTTTCTAGCTCTTTCTCCAGTTAGGTATTGCCTCAGTTATCTTCCTCCTGAGAGCCTAATTTGAGCTAACAAGCTCAAATTTTTTTCTATTGTTTTCTATAATATCACTTGTCTCTATTATGCCTCCACTTGTCTCAGCCCCACAAAGTGAAGTCCCAACATAGCCTGGTTAGAGGCTGGAGAAGAAGCAAAGGTCATGGTACAGCTCAAGGCTGATTCTCCTAATGAGACCAATATATTTCCCCACCTTCTACCCCTAAGGTCTTCTGAAAGTCACCATGCAAATGTAGAAAATCTCACCAACAACCTCTCTGTGCAATACCTCCTTGCCCCAGGCATAACCACAGGCAAATAGCTAACATCTGCCCACAAAGTTTTGCTAGCCTCCAACTTCAAGATATTTGGAAAACAGAGAAAAGCAATTTAGATAGATTTATTTCCCACAATAAAGGAAAAAAAATCATTTAACTAGAAGTACAGGACTTACCTTCTTTACTCTGACTGAAGCCCACATTGTTCACAGTCTCCAAAACATTAGCTTGTGTTACCTTTTGGAAGTGCTGTAGAAATACTGCTCAGGCACATCTTCAGCATCTTTCTTTTCTCACTTCTCACTTTTCACAGTTAACCTCATTTATAACTGGAAAAACTGGTTTCCTCTTTGGAGATGGCAGCTAATGTAATTGTTGCAAAAAATAAAAACAACACTGCAAAGAAGGGAACCAAGTCCCAACAGCACTGAAAGTCACAGACATGACAAATAGAAAGTCAGGTCATGTTTTAGAAGTAGAATAAAAAAAATCTTAAAAAGCTTTCATTAATTGTGGAAAACAGATATATGCATACCATATGAGGACAGCATATGATGTGGATCAATTACTGTCCTCCAACTCTTATTTCCTTTTGTGAACTTTCTTTCTGTTTATTGCAGTGTGTGGGCTTTACAGGTTACTTGAACACTTTCTTCTTGCATCTTTTTATTTCCACAAGATCATTTCAGGAAAGGCATTTCCACTCTCAGCAAAAGCAGACTCTTCATGTTTGTATCATGCAAAGCGGATGGAGAAAACAAATCATTAATTTATGACTTAGATGATACATTTGTGTGACAGGACTTTGTAACATCCCACACTTCTTTTTTATTTAATTTTTCATGACATTTATGAACAGATAGGAAAATAAAATTAGAAACAGGAGAATCCTCACAGTGGCAGTATTCTGTCCTCAGTTCTCATGCTGCAATTACAGATCCTCTTCTGCCAGGAGCAGTTCCAGGTAAGGCTGTTCCTGCTTCCTGCTATTCCCAACATTGGTGTGTAAGGAATCAGGGTTGACTGGTGGGGAAGGGGGGGTAGAGATGGGATCTGGGGGGGCAACACCACCTTTACTCAGCCAAGTAGCAGCAGAGCCTCATGTCCAGCCATGGCCTTGGCCAGCAGGAATCAGTCTAGTCCAGAGATGCCATCCCTTCTTTGGTTCAGGATGGTGCCCAACAGCATTTGGATACACCTGCCATGTCCTGCTTGTGAGTGTTTCCCCGTCCTGCTGGCAGAGGCCTGGGAATGAGCATCTGGAATGAGTGCCAAGGTGCCTGGGCTGTTGGAGAGATCCAGTTGCCTGTGACAGCTCCACAAGAATAGGGTTGCTCTCTTGCAAACAGGCTGGCATCTCCCTGTCTTACACTTGAAAGGTTTCCCAGTGACCAAGGGAGGATAGCAGTGGTCAGAAATATTGCTTGTCCTGCTTAAACAAGGCAGAGTCTCTCCATGTCCACAGCTAAATTATTCCCAGAGCAAAAGAAAGCATTTCTCACTGCTCCTTAACTCCTCTAGTAGCTTCACAAGGCAATTGATCTGTGTGTATCTGGGTGCTTTGGATAGCCCTTTGGGCTTTTGTATGGGCCTCTGTGCATCACAGCTATCTGTCAACACTGACAGAGACAAGATTATGAAAGTATGTATTCTTTGGAAGCTGGATCTGATTACTGGTTTTGTTTATAAAACTGCTCTAATTGTGGGAACTGTGACAGGCTCTAAGAGGGCAATTTAATTTTTTTAAGTTGGATGAAGTGGCTGCTGTTTTTAGTTAATTGCCAACTCTATTTTTCAGTACCAAGCAGAAAACAAATTCTATTCTATTCCCATAATGAGCCAATTCCAATTAGGGTAATTACCACGGGATAATTGTAGACTACCTACGGTTAATTTGGGCTGCCCTGTGTGTTTACAACACTCCAGAAGCATAAATATTTAATGATAACCACAGCTTCATACATCATTACCACTTAATTTAATATATTACCTCATTATTATTGGGAGAGTTGGAGAGAAAAGAGGCAAAACCTTGAAACATGATCAGAAAAGCTGTAATGGCCCCTTTCCCCAGCAGTAAATCACCTTGCCTGATAATGTCATTATGCTGAAAGATTCCTCCTCTTTAGGCCATCTTGTGTTCACTCAGCAGGAGAAGCAAATGCACCATCACCAGCTCTTGATCTCTGAGCTTAATGGCAAGCAGAAAAGCAAAGTGAGATGAGAGATGATGGTGGACTCAGTCTCCCCCATACAGCCCTGTCTTTCTGGGGCACCATGTTTGTGGGTCAGTGGGCACTCACTCTGCATTTTCACCCTGTTGATAAACACTTCATGAAGCACAAGTATTCTTATCAGGATTAGAAAGAAAAAAAAATATATGCAAATTTTACTTGGTGCGAAATGCTGTCTGGTCTCCTCAGAAATGTGGGTGTCCTTCATTTAGTCGTTATTTCATCAAAAATGTGACATCATGAGCAAGAAGAGAAAGTGGAAGCAAACATTTGACTTCAGGACATGGAAAAATGCACAGGAAATTCCATCTGCAATTAGACCTAGGATCGGGAATATAAAACACACAGAAAGCCCTCAGTTTGCTAACTGGCCCCTTAAATTTGTCATACATGCAGAAATTAGCATTTAATAGAGCATAGGAAATTCCTCAAAGCATGTCCATGTGTGGGGTGTGAGCAAGTGCAGTTTGCCAGTTGTGTAGAATAATCTTAAGCTGTTAAAGTCTTTCCTTAAACATACAGAAGTTCAGAATCCCCATCCCAGACAGGGGGAAAATTTTAAAAATCAGTACCTTTTTTTCCTTAT
The DNA here is from genome assembly GCA_024734555.1 of Trochalopteron elliotii. Lineage (NCBI taxonomy): Eukaryota > Metazoa > Chordata > Aves > Passeriformes > Leiothrichidae > Trochalopteron > Trochalopteron elliotii. The sequence goes on along the minus strand of JANPWX010000163.1, from coordinate 516,336 downwards.
AGAAGAAAATAGTGATGTCTAATATGGATTTGGGGTAAGTATCCGTTGTAGTTTCCAGCCTTATCAGCACTTCATAACATAGTCTCGGTCATCCCTAAAGAAGTTTAGTCAAGTTTTTCGTTTATAACCTTTTTGAAAAAACAGCCCTAACAGAGCAGCTGAGTTGATAACTCCTGGTGCCAGTCTCCTTCAGGATAACCTCCCATTCAAGTGACAAATGTGACAACTGGTGACTCTTTTTCTCTCTTTGAATTCTGTTTTCTGAACGCAACTGATCTACAAGTAATACAGAAGCATCTTTCTCAAACACCTCTGTCATTCTTCAAAATGGAAAACTAAGTTTGCAGCACAAGCAGTGAAAGCTTCCTTGTATGAATGCCCTGCCAATACTAATGGACATTTCTGCTGTCCATTGTCTTTCATTAATTTCCAGCCAGGACAATAAATCAGATACATACTGTTATTAAATCCCCGAGTATAACTCAGCAGTTACATGAAACTACAGGAGTTATAGACATCCATGGGAATGATACTGTTTTATTCACACTCAGCAGCTAACCACTGGGCTGTACAAACTGTGCTTCATCTGCCCCATTTTCTGCAAAAGCAGGAAAAGGGTGGGAGTGCTGTCAGCAATTTGTATCTTCTCTGGAGCTGGCTGCAGTACTTTTGTTGACCCATAAGTATGTCAATGGTTCCAGGTCTCCTGTTTAGACATAGCCTCTGGGCCTATCCCAATCATGAATCACTGTTGGTGAGAAAAAGTCCATTTGCATCCCCTGGTTTGTTACCACCCTCTTATCCCTCATGAAGAATTATTGCAGATTTATTTCACAAACCCTAAATATAGTATAATCATGTTTACAGTTTTGGTTATCAAGAAATCTTCAAACCCACAGAATATTTTAAAGTCATTCTGCAAGAAGCCTGAACCAGCCTTATTGCCACCTTTATAGTGCCCAAGTCATCTTTGAAACACCAAATTATGACAATTTATATGCAAACTTTTTGTTATATTCTGGTTACTGGTGCTAATGAAGTTGCAAGTGATTTGGAACTTTGCTCGTTTTCAAAAACCCTCCCATATCAAATATTTTAGATGCTCTCTAGCCAGCTGCCAAAAAACTATCATCCACCTTTGGCATCTTTTTCAACTGAGTTAAAACTGTCTTTGAGGGAATTTAAGAGACACTAAAGATTCAAATTGTGGGGCAGCATTAAAAACCCTTACATTATGGACTGTACTATATTTTTAAACTAATGTGTGTATTCAGTATTCACAGAATCCCAGAATGTGCTGAGTTGGAAGTGCCCCACAAGCATCACCAAGTCGAACACTTAGCCCTGCGTGGGACCATCCCCAAGAGTCACACCATGTTCCTGAGAGCACCCTCCAAATACTTCTTGAACTCTTCAATGTGACAGAACTATTCAAACCACAACAGAATATTCACAGTGCAAGTAGCAGTATTCTTCTGCTTTGAATTCAATTTAAGAAAAAAAATGCAGGTAATGTTGTTGCCAGATTTCTGCAGCTCTTGCTCCACAGATCGTGCAGGTAATTACAAGCTCATTTGCTTCCAGGACCTGACAGAAGTCCTGCTGAGACACTGGCATTCTTGGGTACTTGGGAAGAGGCAAGGGCAAAGAAATAATTATTTAAGAAGCTTTCCCAAATGCGGACAGAAGAAGAGTTAATGGTGTGTAAAGGGCTGTCCTTTGTGGAAAAAACACACTGCAGAAAAAGTGTGCACAGGAAGGCAGAGGTTGGGCAGAGGGGAGCATGGCTGAGACACCTCACAAACTGACTGGCAAGGGAGACAGTCCTGGAGAGCAGAAACCTGCTATGTCCCCTCTCCTCCCCTGAGCATCACCAAAGCCTAATGCATTACCAGGAACACTCTGGTCTTCAGTGAAGTCCAGAAGCTCAGGAAGAACCCTGTCCACTTCTTTTTGCTTCTTTGTGGGTTCATGCCATGCACAAAATATGAATCTAAATTTCACATTCTATAAGTATAATATTAGGTCAGGCAGACTGAGTGAACTCTCTTTTATTTTCAGCACCAAAGACAATGAACAATTAAACATTAAACATTAAGCATTAAACACAACTCCATCTTCAATAAAATTCAGCAAAGTTACCTGACAGTCATGTTTTTCATTTCCACTCCTCCACATTAAAACTGCAACATTAATTGTTTGCCAAAAGTAAATCTTACTTAAGTATGCAAATGATAAGTGATTTATTTCAAAGCTAAAACTAACAATTCTTATGAGAAAGCTGGAAGCTCATGAAGATGTAATGCATCTGGTCTAATCACATTTCTCTTTCTTGAACTCATCCTACATTTTAACAGTTTAAATCACCTCTAAAGGAGAAAAATAATCAATCCATACACATCTCTGGAGAAAAGTAGAATTATTTTTAGATTGCACTTTGTGGCTAAAGCTATAATGTATTGTTCTACTCCAAGAAAGCACTCCATAAATGTGGCACCACACAGGTCTGCTTCAGTGAATTTACCAGCTGTTCATTTCTGAAAGACCTGGCATAATCACAAGAAATGAAACTCTTGAAGAGTATATTTCCTTTAAAAATTATGTCTATGTCAAAGGTAAAGGTCAGTAAGCAATTGAGAAGTTAGCTGAAATCTCAGGAGGATAACTGTTGTACACAGCCAGTCCTCTTAAAAAATCAGGAGGAGGCAGATAATGGAGTAATTGCCATATGGATACACTTTTAAAGGACTTTAAAGAATGCAGGAAAATAACTTCATGAAGGGAATCCCTATACATAGTAAATAAATGTAAAACAGTCAGCTGACCAACTAAACCAACGAAAAAGTTCTTTCATAAGCCTTAGGAAATTACTCTGTAAAAAGGGTTCACAGGTAAACACTTATTTGGGAAATATAAAAAGCAAGAGACATAAAAAGAGAAAAAATATGAACCTGATCCTCTTTTATTTCATCTCTGTGCTCAGAGCAATACTAGAATATAAATGCAGGGGGCAATATGGCTTTAAGGTAGCTTTTACTTCTATTTAAAGTTGACTTTGAAAAGAACAGAAAATTACATATCTTGAGAAAATAGAAATGCAGCAAAATGCCATCCCCATAACGTGTGCTCTCCTGGCCCATGAAAGCCAAGCAGGCAGTTGTACCAACCTATCAGCACTACCCACCATACACTAATGATTCACTCTTTCCCAAAATCCAATCTGCTCAGCCTGCAGTTCCTTTGGATGTGTCCAGGAGCAGCTGGTTCTTCATGAGAAGTTTCCGTTTCATATCTGACTCTCTTTAGCACTATTTTCAGCCACTCTGACAACCATTAAACCTCTTCCAACCTTCTTCTTAAGGAAAGCCAAGTCTATAAAAAACAGTGGGAGCACAGTACCGAGCACAGTAGGGCAAGGCAATTATAGATAAATTGAAACCATGGCCTGTAGTAGACTCTATGTACAAGCTGTGCTGACCCATTTTAATGAAAATGGGAGATAGCTGAAGAATTACATAATCTCTGTACCTCCTACTGCCTGCATGGCTTAACTTGCCAAGCACTTGGAGCTGTTGAGCTATTGTTTTCAGGAGAAAGGGTGTGGGTGAGTTTTATATTACTTCATGCCCGGTGAAACATTCTCTTTACTCTCCCCTTCAAGTCATAATGCACTTCGGCTAAATCATCAGATGGACTTAATAATTTTTGTCTTCCAAGGATCCTCCTATTTCTGTGTCTTTCTAAGCTTTGCAAATGCTCTATTGCACTTCAGAGCAGATGCCAGCATGGACCTCCATAAGCATCACTTCATTATTTCTCAATTACACAAACCATACTTCTGAAATGGCTTGGTTAGCTTTATTATATCCATGAATTTTTTAAAGGGTTTTTAATTACATCCCCTGCTGTCTTAAGCACCCAGCCTTTGAAGAGGAAACAAATTTCTAAAATTAATTTCACAACAGGCTACAGAGCAGTTGTATTTCTCAAAAGCCCAAAAACAATGGGATGTTTTTGTATATACAGTAGGAGAGCTTCAAAAGAGAATTGCTAAACATCCACATTTTAAACTGTGACCATGCTAGGCATTGCAATCACTTTTTTATTGTAAGAGAAGAAACACTTAAAATAGCTTTTTTTTTTTAATTAGTTTAGTTTCTTGATATTTTGATGACCGTTCTGTAGAGTCCAAATACAGAAGAAAAGTTCAGTGTGTGAACACTACTGTAACTCAAATCAAGAAGTATACTCATATAGTCTGAGGAGTTAGTGGAGAAAAAAGGGTTTTCTAAGGCAAAGACTCAGAAGATGCAATTTTCAGTAGAGGGGATCACAGCAATGAGCTGCAGCAGAGCCACAGTAAACTTTAGAATGAACAATCTCACTTGGGCCTTATAAAAAGAGAAAACAAAATATGTTAAATACCTCTTCAATTATCGAGATAATTGTCAGTGAAGCAGTAAATAATACACCTTAAAAGTAGATGTGAAATTATTTCAAATCTATTTTGCATATACGAGTTTTGTTAATTATTTGCCACTGATGTACTTTTCTTGGGTGAAAGATCCCCTTTAGCTAATCATGGTGGAACTGGTAACTGAAACTGCAGAGAAAGGACCTGAATAACACAAGCCAGGTAACAAAGAGGGTGCATAATCCATTTGCACAAAGGAGAGTAGCCACAGGAGTGATCTGTACTTGGGCATGTACTGAAGATACATGCCATGGAAAAGAATTGTACTAGTTTATTATAAACATAGGTCATATGGATTTGTTTTTGAAGCCACTAAACTCTAAGTACAAAAATGGGGAATGTTGTGTAGCTACAGATGCTGGACTGCGTCATGGCAAACGTGTGAACTATTTTCACCCAATTACGCAGAATGATGCAGTCAGGAGCCAAAGTATCACAACCTGAGCTCTGCTCCAAGAGGATGGAATCATGCAAGCCCATCTGAAAAAAATGTGGCTTGGCAATGAGCTGGAAAAATTCCATCTTCAGAGCAGAATCCTCCCAAAATCCTTTAAGAACCACAGGCCTAGAATATGACAATTCAATCTTTTTACCACATATATCACATGGTTTTCAATTTGCATATCATGTCAGCCCCATAATCTTGTACCATTTTCCTTTATTCAAGAGATTTTGTCCTGATGTTCCTTCCACATATCATCAAGATCAGCTTTCCATCACAAAGCCTATACCTTGAATATCTTCATTAGTTGCCATGAGTAATGCATGCATGCACAGTGATTCAGGAAATCTACTTCTGTTAAGGTGAAATTAAAATATTGTTAACTTTTAAACTGAAGTGTCGTGGAAAATTGCTGTGTGAATATATTTTTGTGGTCTGTAAATGGTAGTGCTTTCTTTTAGGAGTGGAAATATCCAGTGACAAGGGTTTAAGTGAAGTCAGCAAAACGAGTTTTCTCCTTCCAGAAAAAAAGAGAATGTATTCTAGAACAGAGGAAGTAAATCAGTACCCAAAGAAAAAAGCCAGGAATTGAAAAGGGAGGTCTGAAAAACTGCACTAAAATCCTGTAGACTTCATTTGTATGTATTCTACAGCACTGGGGTCTGGTGTAAAGAATTTATTTGTATATTGAGAACCCTCTTATTGAATTTACAGCTTCTAAAGTAATGCAACAATATTTTCTTTGTGACAGTGATTACTTTTATTCTATGGCACAGGTATGTATCTGTCTATTTTTATAGACCATTCAGTAGTATATATGACCAACTCAATTCATATAATTTCAATAGCTTGTCCATAAAAAAACAAAACTAAATAAAAATTATAAGAGGGAAATCCTGTTTCCATTAAAGTTATTGAATACTTTGCTATTGTTTCCAGCATGGGTGAGACTTCCCCATAAAAGAGAACACTTACATAAACTCAGTTTGATTACTTTGCAGAGTCACACAATAGAATCAGCATAGCTTTAAGGAGAAGAGAGATCTTCTTGCAGTCATTTTTAAATTTGAACTCTATGTGATGTTATTAAGAAAGTTTTATGTGTTTTCTAAGTAGCTGGGATATTTTAAAAAGAAATCAGTGAAGAAGCCAACTAAGATGTATTAGAAACTCTTGTTCTATTGCATTTCATCTTTGATAATCCAATGATGTAAAAATGAAGCTATATAGATACAGATGTATGATCATAAAAATATTTCAATGTTATCAATTGGCTACAAATCTCCAGTTGGAGTGATGATTCTATTGCCAATATACCCAGGTGATTGATCAACTGACAGCTAACAGCTGACAAATTTGGCTTTCATCCAATGGGGCATAGAAGGCAAATCATGGGGTTAGGTTTAAACTTTTTCTGGTGTTCCTATATATCTCCGTATTTGTCAGATATATATTTGTGATGCTGAGGACAGCCACTTAAATTCATCTTCCACAGTGGTTTTTTTTCTGTATTCCTGCAATGACGAGTGCAGCCCTCTGCTCTGACATGAGATATGTCAGTGTCAGTAGTGGGGGGCATGAGATTGGCAGAAAATTGCCAGCTCAGCTACCTGAGCCAGGGCAGAATGTGTGTCAGTAATGAGCTGGGCAATCTACCCGAAGGTAATCAGGTGTGGACTTCAGTTGTGCTGCTTCACCTTTCTGTACCTCATAACTCCTCCCCTGCAAAGCAGCAAGCTAAACTAGAAGACACAACTAAATTAGATGCATCCTAATCCTATCTATAGCTGTACAGAGAAATCACTGTAGCTACTGTGCAGCTTAGAGTGCCCCACTGAGCTCTGCCCTCAAAAACTAAAGGAACATCCAAAACTGAATGCCAGCACTAAAATGCAGCTGTAATAGAAGTGTCTGGTGTGTGTTAGCAGAAGGGATAAAATGTCTGAGAGTGAAAAACCAGGAAGTAGTAAAACAGACAAATATACTCTGCATGTTGCTCTCCAGGTTGGCAACAGCAACTCTGCAGGTCTCATGAAGTTGCCATAAAAAATGGCATTAAATTTTAGGTACCTTGTTGCACAGGTTAACACCATTAATATGAAAAACAGACATATAGACAGGCTGACAGAAAAACAGAGGAAAAATAAGCACAAAAATAAACTTATGGAGACCATGGAGAGGATAGGGAAAATATTTTCCAGATAGGGAAAACAGATATGCTAAATGTACATAGAAATATGCTTAACATGCTTAATATGACATGGAAAATAATATTGAGATTTAATGTAAGTCTAGTTTCTAACAATCAATTCTGTCATTCTTATAAGTCACTGCCCAAAAAGCATACAAAATAAACATTTAAAAACTTCTTAAATCAGACATCCTTTAGTAATCCTGAAAAAAGGTTTGGCCAGAGTTTCATTAACATGCAGTGATGACCCAACAGGATCAGTAATTTCTAATTCATCCAGCTGAACTCTATATTACTGAAGTAGTATAAAACATCTCACATTTTCTGGAAGTCTGACATCATGTGATAAATACTACTGGGGAAAAAATGTCAGATCAATTAGCCACCCATAGCTCCTTATTGTCTGTGCACTTTTTCAGCTTTTTATAACATGAAAGCCATAAAAATGACAAGAGCCATTTTACAGGTATTTATGGGTAGATGGTCCCTCAAGAGAAGAAACTGCTCCCTGCCATTGGGATAATATGTCCTACATTTAGCAAAATCTACAGCTTACATTTTTAATATTCATACAAATGCTATGCACATAGATTGCATCATCAACAGTAGGGATTTTTTTTATAATTATAATAAAGAAAGTGTATATATTTATATATCTTATATACAAAAGAAGGTGATTGTACATATCTGTGTGGACACCTGTACACATTTTATTTAATTTCTTCCCATGAAAGGAACCATTTACAGTGTCTGAGAGAGAATTCAGCCTTTAGATTATTTCTGTGCTTTCTGTAAAATTTATTTCTCAATGATTATATAAATAAAGTATCCTGCAATCTGGCTGAGTCATTATTTAAACAATACTTCACTGTAGACAGTTGATTTGTTCTCTTTACTGTTGTGAATTTGATTTATTAGGGATTAGGGGAAAGGGGAAGAGTTAGGGAGCAGTAACCGTGTGTTGATCCCAATCAAGGTTCTCTAATTTTGGATCCCTCACTCACACTAAGTTGTTGATGCAAGCAAATGTAAGTTGTTTCATGTCTATTCTGCAATTTGGGTGACTTTCATAAAAATTAATAGAAGATACAAGCAAGGAAAATTAGCTGTTAAAATACAGAGGGAAAGGAGCTGAGTACACAAGTCTCTTTCAGACAGATCTCAGTGCAATCCTCAGTGGTTACTGACCCAATCTACAGCAAGAAAAGTAGGTTTTGTACAGGAAGAACAGTCCTTTTGCCATTTTTCTGCATTTACAGAATAAAAACACAACCCAAGCATTCAGCCAAGCAGCTTTAGTATGATTCACTATGTCTCCCAATTCAATCAAGAATCTATTTATGATTAGTATAACTTTTCAGTTAGACTCTCCTGTATACATTCTTACTGTACACAAGGCACTGGGGAAAACAGCTGAAGAGCCAGGAGAAAAACTGGCTGAAGAAATATCCAAATTAATATTAATAAAATGTAAAACTATAGCAGCATCTGCCTCCTTGAACTGTCTCTCATTTTCTGTAGGAGGTACCTGAGCAGTCCCGAGGGTTTAAATAAGTGGAATTGGCTCTTCTGCCTTCCCTGACAGCTGATTAATTTGCAGTCATTGCAACCATTCATGGTTTTTAAAACTGGCAAGTTGTGCTAAAAAAACAGATGGGTATTTTGTGCACATTCAGTTTTGCTTTCACTACAATGCAATTCACCGTATTATTTTCCAGAATGGAAATGATGATTTATTATGACCAGGGTAAATGAAGAATTGGCTGAGAGGGAACTTCATCAAGGTCTGTAAGTATCAGAAGGGGGGATGTCAAGAGGATGGATCCAGACTCTTCTCAGTGGTCCTGAGCAATAGGACCAGAGGCAGAAACTGATGCACAGAAAGTCCCACTTGAACATGAGGAAGAATGTCTTTACTGTGCAGTGACCAAGCACTGGCACAGATTTCCTAGAGAGGGTGTGGAGTCTCCCTCACTGGAGATACTTCAGAGCTGTCTGGACACAATCCTGGTTCATGTGCTCTGGGATGACCCTGCTTGAACACGGAGGTTGGACCAGATGACCCACGGTGGTCCCTTCCAACCTGATCCATTCTGGGATTCTGCAGGAGGGTTTCAGAAGTGCTGTGGGTTCAGCAACAAAAAGCAACTATCAGTTGTTTTATCTTTAAAAAGATAATGGACAGAAATGGCCGTGAAATATCAGTTGCATGTTTGTCATTTCTCAGAGGAAGACTGATAAGGAAAACTGCTTAGGAAGCACTTTGAAACCCTCCAGTGGCAACACAAACTGTTATTACTATTATAATTCCTTTCCCTCCCGCAGGTTGGATGGGTTAGTCACTGGAGTTTAAAATGACTCATCGAATGGGCATTCACTTGTGTCTGATTGCAGGCACGGAGAAACCTCCTCTGAAGAGCCTCGAAGATCCCTGGCTTCAGCAAGGAAACTGAGGAAGAAACTGGTGTGCTAGTGCTGCTGTGCTGGCAGCAGGCACCACAGACCCCTGGAGAAAAGCACAGGGACTCAAAACCTGCTCTGCCAAAGTTCCATGTCTTTGCTTCAACAACTGCATGCCCCCAAGAGTTGAAACAAAGCACCCAGAAAAGAGGAAACCAAAGCACCCAGAAAAGAGTCTCTCCCACGAGAGGTCCTCAGCCACTTAGGCCAGGCTCAGCCACTCAGACACAAATGGTCTCATTTTGGGTGCAGCCATTGGACTCAGCCTAGACAACCCTCAGAGAATGGCTCAGCCAGCCAGTGACAAATAAACATTAGAAATAGGCTCAAATAATCTTTCCTGTGGTTCTGCCAACTCTCACATTGTAGTTTTTCCTGTGTACAGGCACCCTGCACTTGTGTGCATGCACTGCCTTCCCACTGCCAGCATGGACACAATCCTTGTTTTCCACTGGGAAAAGCAGGTTGGGATGTTCTAGCTAAAGGTCAGGTAGAGCAGTGACCTGATGGAATTAAGTGACTCGGAGATATTTTGGGAGACAATGAGGGACCTCATGCTGAGAGGTAATTCAGGTCCAACATCTGTACCCAGGCAGGCAAATAAAAGAAACTTCCTTTGGCATTTACAAGTGCAACGCTTGGCAGCTGTTAGAGCTCACCAATACCCTGTGTGGATGCACTAATAAAATATGCCCTGTAATTGCTAGTAACCCTGTCAGTAAGTGATTGTTCTTTAAATGATACAGTAACATTCATGCATGAGGAGAACGACATTGAGTGCAGGTTTCACTCGTGGCCAAATTTGTCCTTGCTCTGTCTTCCCTGATAAAAGAGGAGATACAGCAGGCGTTAATTGTGCCTGGTATGTCCAAGTGCTTTGGACATTAATGCAATTGCTGTCTTTGGCAGACGGAGGAATGTGACTTATATAAGAACAAGAGAACATATACCCTCTTGCAAACTAGTAAGTACATTTTGTGCCAAGACAAAGGCTGCAGGAAGAGGAGGTGGCAGGTATAGCTGTGACCTCCAGTGTCCTTGGCCATGCTTCTAACATGTCCTTGACCACTTATTTATGTGCCTGTGTAATCTAAACACATCCCAAGAAATCTGTAGCTGTGAGGATGAGTGAAGCCCAATATCACCCGAGGAGCAGAGCACAGCCCCAACAGAGTGTCCTGTGGGCACCTGCAGGAGGAGCCTGGGCTGCATCCTGGCTCACCTTTGCACCCTCGGCCTGTATGGACCACTCAGGAATTTGAACACACCCTCTGCTGTGCACAGGGTGCACCACAGGCAAGCTCTTCTTCCATTCCTGTAAACAGAGAGAGACTGGGAAGGAAAGGAAACATTGAAACCCCTCTGCGGAGTAGGGACGGAGGATGCATAGTTCCCTGAGTGCAAGTAGGCTTTTCTGCAGGATTCCCATATTTTCTGATAAACTCATAAAATGACCATCTTCAGCACTTCTTCACATGGAGAGCATTAATCCCAACAACGGAATAAGGAGAGGACACCTTACTTTGCATTTTCTAAAGTAAGAGTGACATGCCAAGAATATCCTCATGAATAATTATTCAAGAAAAAAAAACAAGAAGCTTTGCCAAATGCTACACATCAGGAAGCATTTTAATCCACATGACCATAAAACCTTGCATTCATCTCTGCTTTCACGATAACAGGCTTTCCTATGCTTTAACAGCTAAAATACATTGCTACATCTACAAAAGGATTGGTGGCAGTTGTTTTGCACTGCATTTCCTACACTTTGTCTGACAGATTATTTCTCAAAAAGGTGTTTGATCCAGGCATTTACACAGGTATGAGATAATAGTAATCCAATATTGCAAAGTGAAAATTTCTTCCCATGATTACCTCTACATTCACAAAATTAAATGGGTTTGAGGATGAGGATTGTAACTCCCACTGTGCTATGGTTCCTCAAACAAAAAGCTGATGTAAGTCTTCATCAGTTCTCCTTTTAGCAACAAAAGAACATAAAACAGCCACCCAGAAGTACAGCTCTTTTCCTCACTTGACCAGCTAGCTGTTGAATGAAATTTGCTATGTAATTCACTTCTGGGTCACATTCGTACCAACAAAAATGGTTAACCAAAAGTATTTTTGATCTTCAAAGCCACACGTTTGACACATCAGTGTGATCATGAAGAAGAGAGGACTTGTAAGAAGCACTACCTGCAGAAACCTATCCCCAGGTGACTCTCAGGCTTTGCAAGCTGAGAAGTGGAGAGAGAGACAGCAGCTGGGACCACTGCCTTGTATCCACCAGGACACAGGTCCTGTAGCAACCAGGACATGGTCACAGCAGCAAGGGGTCATATGTGGTGTCACTGGCCATGCTGGGCCTCAGACTCCCACATGGGAATTCACACAGTGCAATTACTTTTTGATTTCCGGAGGCAGAGAGTCCTCAGGTAGGGTCCATATGCCACAGTGGGGACTCCATGACTTTAGAGTACATTTCTGGCAAATGCCATCACCACCATTGCCAACATGATGACACCTGCAGAAGAGGCCTGGGAAACCTCCCCTAGTGAAAGGGAGCCTTGGAAGAGACCTGAGAGAAGCATTTGTCCCTTTGTAACTCTTCTGAAATTTCCTTGCCAGAGAATTAAGGTAAAACAGCTTTGAGATTTTCACCCCAGGACATCAGAAGGTTGCAAAAGGATACATACAATGTTACAGGAAACATCTATATAAGCAACAATGATTTTGTTCCTTTTTCAGCCTTTACCATTATAATGAAACTACAAAAAAAATACCTGTCCTACTTAACAGCTTCTTAAGGTGATTTAGTTCATTGCATAAGGCACTGGAGAACTAATTAGAGCCCAAATGCTGGTATACAGCTTTTATGCCCTCTTCAAGGCAATAATTTACCAAATTAAGAAAATCCGGATGTGGGGGGAGGCTTTCCATGACACTGCTGTGACTTTGCAGCGAGTGTGATGGTCCCTAGCTGCAGTTTATTGGGTCCACAGTAGGACGTGATGGGGACAAGGAAGGACTGCCAGCAGCGAATGAAGCTCTATTCCTGTCACTTGCCAATTTTTCCAGGCCCGAATGCAGCCCTGCCCACAAAGAGCACTGGAACTTGGCCAGCAAGAGAAGAGGCAGCACAGGAGGGCAGCAGAAATTAGTACAACAAGAAGTGAAGCGCCCCATCCCCTCAGAGTGCAGGCAGGGAGGCAGGTCTGCTGAAGACATGGAGCTGGAGTGCATTTTACCCAGACTCAGGGAGGAGGTCATGCCAGAGCTTGATGGGCTGCCCCTGCTCTCCCTGCAGCTGGGAGCCTTCACTGGGCACTAGCAAAAAGGGCAATTTTCTGCTGGTTTTGCTCTGCTGAGCAGGAAGAGTGCATGTGCGTTCTCCTGGCTTATGAAATGCTTGGCATTTTATTGCTCCTCAGCTTTAGCACAACTGAATTGCAGCAGTTTTTCTGCCGTCCAAGCCAAATGTGTCTCAACTTGCATTAAAGGAAGTTAACACTGAGGTTTTGAGCTAAAACCATTTCTATACTAGGGCAGAACTAAAGCGTTTTGATACATTTGGATAATTTGTGCTGTAATCTAAACAGTGAGAAAGAACTCCATCATGTCAACCCATGAGCAGCTAATGTCCACTACAGCTCAAATTCCTTTCTGCATATTGGGTCTGAGTCCTCTCCCATTAAAATTTTGCTACTGGAACCAAGATGGGAGGAATCCCTGAGGATTTCAGCACACATTCATTCATACTCGTGAAATGCCTATGAAGCAGGGACAGGCCCTCAGCTAGGCTGAAACATTCATGAACGGAGAGTCTGGAGGGAACAGGAAGAGCTTCACTTTGTTAAACCACTGCAGTTGGACTGTCTCAGCTGTGCTGAGCATTAAATAGCTTTATTTAATTTATTTCTTTCTTAGTGATGGGCTAATGAAGCTCACCTATAGTAAGAAGTATAGCAGTGAGCTAGCTCCACTAAGCATATCCACCAAGCCTTCAGAGGGGTTTAAAGGTATGAAACTGTAACATCACTGACAGAACAAAACCCAAAGGGCAGGTCAGATTTTCATCTTTAAGGTATTGATTGTGGCTGTTACCGTTCTTAGAAAAGCAGTGAGATGCCAGTAACAAGCCAAACCGCGTTACAGTTTTGCTACTAAAATATCAACATGACTAAAAAAATTTAATTATTTACAAATAAACCACCAAAAGTTAAAAATCAATGAGCTATTTATTTTGCAACACCACCATATACAAATTTACATCTTTCTGGGAATCACATTTGTACAGCAAGGGAAAGATAGGAAAGGAACGATTGAACACAATCTGTTCCTGTGGAAATCTATACTAGCTGGAAAAGAAGTTGCAGTCATACATCACTACATGGGATGGGGAAAGACTCTTCAGCTGCCCCATGAGAGGAAAATAAGTGTTTTCTGTAAGCCTTCAAGTTCCATCTTAGGTCCAGAACTAGCAGGACCTAACCTACACTAGCAGTGTAACTATTCTGCAAAGCATGTCTGCATCTTGTCTTGTGGCTTCTGAGGGTTTCAGCTACAAGCCAGAAGCTCACGTTGCCATTGCTCTTCTGGGAAAGGAGATGTTTAAACTACAGAGAAAGAGACAAGAGTTAGAGACCGGATCCTGTGGGCAACCCCTTGAGACAATGAGCTTCTATACACAGAGGAACCCATCTCTGCTACAGCTACAGAGCTGGAGTTTCCTGAGGGATCCAGCAGCTTTGTCCAATGATTATAATCTGCTAACAGATCAATGAGGTCTTTCAGTTAGGCAAGTGCCACATAAATTGTTAGCAGTGGAGTTTGTAGTAAGATCCTCACAGCATTCAGACTATGATTGAAAACCAGAAATACTGAATGCTTAGAGAAAAGCAATTATTCCTGCTATCCAACAGAGATGTCATGGTGGTGAGTTAGGGACTGGCTGAAGCTAAAAAGTGTCTTTCAAATACCCACTATTCATTGCATTGAAAGCCCTTCCCAACCCAGACCAGTGCTACCATTTTGACATCTCCACTAAATAAATCTCTGAGTGGAAGTGCATGCTGGCTAATTTGGCTTTAGTGCCTCCAGAAAAAGAGTACAAACCCACTGGTTTTACTCTGGACTTGCCTCTTTCCAAGTGGTGATAGAAGGGGCTATTCTAGAAGAGCCAAAGGTTGATGTCTTTGTTGCAAAACTGAAGATGAAGTTCCTGGAGGCAGAGCACAGCAATTGAGCAGGTTCTAGCCTGGCTTAGGCTGCTCACCAACAGATTACTTCAAGGCCATTTTCATGTCCTTCATTCCTAAGTCAGGACTCAGTCAAAGTGCAGCATTCAACTACTGCAGCAGCACCCCAAGAGCTAAATGCCAACTTCTCCTACACTCTATCAAAACTCCTTCCTCAGTATAAATGAAGTACTCAGGTTTTACCTGGAAATTGTTGCTTTTAATACTTCAAGGTTTGCTTTTGATGTTGATATTCTTTGAGCTACTGGTTCCTTCCACCAGTTCCCTAATTGAGACAGAAAATTACCTGTGTGTATCATGATCAACTCCTAGAGACCTGTTCATATACAGGTGAAGTATTCATGGCTTATCTTGGGTTAAGAGTTATCTTAAGTGTTCAAAGCACTTCTGTGTTATTACAACATTCCTAAGTCTGATCCTGTGCACTACTAATTATATTTTAGTTGTATGTTCTCTACTAACTATGTGTCATCAAACAATCTCTATCATTAATTTGGCTTTTCATAGAGATTGCACATGACACACAAATATTATCTGTCACAGACTTGGTCAAAAGGCTTCTAGTCCAAGTAACTTCCACTGCACCCCACCAAGGCACAGAACACTATGGTGCCATGCTGAATGCTTCAGAGAGGAGGAGATGGTATCCATGAAAGCCACAAGTCTGACATCTGCCAACATTGATCTTCTGTTTTGATAACTGCTCTGCACTTGCTGAGACTGGTGCTGCATACATGAATTAAAACCAGAAAGGAATTACTCCTTCTCCCATATTTAAAATGGGAGTTTAGAAGCAAACTCAGCTCATAAGGGATTTTCAGTAGAATCTGATGCTAGTCATAGATAAGAGACCTGAGTACATGAGCCTAATTACTGTGCAGGGCTGTTTCTCTAAGATTATCAAGTGCTGCTTGACTCTGATTCTAAGCTAAACAAAAGTGGCAAATACTGCTTCATGATCCTGAATCTGCTGACATATTTGTATTATTTGCTGTGTGATTTCCTATGCACTTTTTAAGCAAAATAGAGAAAAGTGGCACACACACAGAGACCTAGCACTAAAAATACTTTTAAGTTCTACATTTAAAATATAAGGATACCAAAAGAAAAAGAAGAGTTTAAGTCTGTGAGATATTTTGCTGTTGGGTTAGTTTTGAAAGTTGATCTGTGAAACCTTGGCTTCCTGAAGTGAAACTGTTTGGGGCTACTGGAACAGCCCAAGAGGAGGACATCCTGGAGTCAGAGCCACAAAGAGGGCTGTGCTGCTTGACTGTGCCAATGCATCCCAAGAGCAGCAAGCACTCTGCACCCCATACTAACCCCAATGCAAGCATCGGGTCCCTTTGGTCACACTTGACCCAAAGGTGTAGCTTGTGTCAGATCACTTCCTTTGGCATTTCAGCCCATCTCCATCATGGCTGGAGTCCAAGACTAGCTTCAGGGCAGGTACAGTCTGCAGATACATACCAGGGCACCAAAGCCACCAGCAACCAACCACCAGCTCCATTCCAGGGCCTGTCCGTCACCAGACCACGGGTACAACTTATGCTGAGCTGTAACCATTGTGCCTTTAATATTAACAGCAATTTCAATATGAGTTATCTTCAGGATGCAACAGGTGCAAGGAGCATCAGCCTTGGTAGGCCGTAAGTTGCCTCTTAAGATGCCATTTTTTCACTTGCCCTCCATCTATTAGTGTTAACTGTCTTTATCATCTGCAGCTCATCTGTATGAGTGGTTCTTAAATTCTGCTGGTGACCATATATTTTGTGAACTCAATCCGAAATGGAACTGTTGCTTTCCTTGGTATTTATTTTTATCATTCTCATTTCCTTTTTCTGGGTATGTGACTACAGCACATCCCTGGGTGTTAAAACTTTCAAAAGCTGTGGTAGATTCCTCAGGAACTCTGGCAAGGGAAGCTGCACAAATTTGGTGGGTACTCAAGAGGTGAATGCAGAAGACGTATTTGACTCCTGAAGACCCCAGCTTTTAGGCATTGCAAGATGCAGTTTTCTCACCCACCAAGCTGGCTGGCAGACAGAGTGGTCAGGGCACTTGCATGACAGCAGCCAGAGCTGTTAAGCAGAACTTCAGTACTTTCAGCAGTACATCCACAAAAAAGATAATTCCCCCAAGAAAAACGAAAAACCCACATGGTTGGGGATTTATTGTCAGCAGCTAGTCACCCTGCAGTGCTATCACACACTTGTTTTCAGTTTTAAAACTTATTAAATAACTTTCACAGTATGCAAAATTTCCAGACCTTGGGTTGTGCCATCCTCATTTTGATCATCTTAAGAGGCTTGCTGAATCATTGAGATGGCAATCTGAAGGGAAGCTGTCATTTCTCTGAGCCAGTGCATCCAATATGAGTGTGTGAATGTGACTCTTTGAGGGCTCTTGGAATGAAAAAGGACAAGCATAATGTTCCAGATATTAAAAAATATAAAATCAGGGAACCTCTCTAAAGTACTTCAAGTACATGCTAAGTAGGAATGGACTTTTGAAACCTGGATCAAGAATATCATAGCATCATGATATAAAAAACAAAATAAACAGAAATAAAATCCAAAAGACAGAACAAGGAAGACAAAAAAATGCTTGCTTGCATACATTAAAAAGAAAAGGCCCTTTTATGAATCATCAATTGCAAAAGTTGGGAATAATTTTATTTTAAAAATAAGCTGCACACCTTTTTTTTTCCCCCTCTACCTTCGCTTTTGAGACACTTGCTCTTTTTTTCAACAATAGTGAAACTGGTAAAACTTCCCATACACAGTGACTGGCTTTGATATGTATTATTTACTTTAAGACTATTCTCCTGTCAGCTCAAGAATTGTGTGTGCAGTTTGCAAGATTAAATTCATTCACAAAAATGTCCGTGACATTCACTGATCTGGAGTTTCTCAAAGAGGTCTGTGCCAGGTTACTGTTTATTTCCATAGCAACTATGTGCCAAAGAAAAGGTAAGTATTGTCAATGTGTAACACTTGTTAAAAGTTAGAGTCATCATAAAGGACTGCTGGGAGAGGCATTGCCAAAGCCTCCTGATGAGACGTCTCTTACTTTACCTCAGCATTAAATAGGAGTTTGTGTTTTACTTTGGTTTGGAGGGTTTTTTCTGTTCATGAATTTTTTTTAATAATTTTTTGAATCAATGTAAACGTTTAGTACTTCATATATCCCCATGTCTGTTCTATAGCTGAGCTGCTGCCTAGTGATTTCCTTGGATGCTTCCTCTAATTTTAGAAGAGCAAAATTATCCTTCTTTATTGATCTTCATCCCATACATGATTTTACAGCTCTCTTTCATATTTCCTCTGAGTCAACGTTTTTCATAGCTAGAGTCCTTCTGTATTTGATTTTTTTGTTTTATTGAGCCTTTTTACCCACAGTTTTCCTTGTCATTCAACAGTACTCTTTTACAAATACATACATATATATGTGTATATACACACACACACACACACACACACACTGATATGAAGGCTAAAAAATGTCCACGGCCTTCAAGATCTTGTAGCCTAATACTGTTTTATGTATCATTCTCCCTCCCTTCCCTAGTAATTTGCTTCATACTGGCTACCACTCAGGACTGTGCTGATGTTCCTGCATAATTGGCTATTATAACTTCAGAATCTCTGTACTATCTGATAATAGCTTCTTCAGAGTCTGCAATCAAATAAATTAGAATTCCTTTTGTGAGATCGTTTTACATTTTCACACATTCCCTTTCCCCACCCTGCCATGTTACTCAGTATCACAAGATGCTAGAGCAGCTCTTCAAATTTTGCTAGCTTTTTGTTTTAACACAAAAAAGAGTTCAGAACAGTCACTGTACTTTGTCATATCATATTCCATTCATTTTTTAATGTAATGAAGAGTAGGGCTTATCAGATATGTCCCTATGGGACCACAGTGTTAAGTTCCCTCTGGCGAGAAAAGTAACTTCTTTTAATTGGTTGCCTATGCATGTCAGCACTGTCCATCTCATCCCAGCCTTAACTTCTTTAAGACCCTTTGGTGAATGATCTTGTCAAGTGACTTCCAGGAATTCAAGGAGATTGTATCAGCTCTAACTCCCATATCAGCATGGCTGTTCACTCCTTCAGAGAACTCTGATAGATTTATGAAAAATTCATTACCTTTACAGAACCACAAAGCATTGTTCTGAATGCAGCATATTTGCCTTAGATATCCAGTAATTCTGCTCTTTTATTAATGTCCAAAAACAGTCTGTAACCTTCTAAAATCTCTGAAACTCCATTCGACATCAGGCAGCATTGTTTGTTATATTTCTTTTCCTCTGTTATCCAAGTTACTGGTTGTGGATGTGAAACAAATGGGTGTACACTAAACTAGTAGTTCATTTGCTTCCATTTAGAGCTCTCAGGTGAAAAATATGGTCCTGCTGGTAACTCTCTGTTAACTCTCCCTGCAGTGGCCATGTAGGGCAATTTGACTTTTCATGGGTTTGCCATTGCCAAGGCTCAGTTCTCCAAAACTGCTTCAAGTCAGGACATTTTGAAGTAATTCGTTTATTTCAATAGAATTAGCTGAAATGAGAGTTGTGAAAATGAGAGAAGGAAAAAATGTCATAACAATCTGTCACTTAAAGACCATGTCAAAATGTTCATTTAAAAGCTGGACATTTAAAACCTCCTGATTTAACTTCCCATGGCACTTCTTGAAAAGCTCTGAGGATCAGCACGAGAGAAAAGCAAGAGCCTGTGTTCACAACAGCCTATTTTCCTTTTCAGCTGTTTGCTTTCCTGTCTAGATACAGACCTGTCCAGATTCAAGAGGAATGAACGAAAAGATAGATCATGGCTCATAGGCATGCTTTTCTCAATTAGGATGAGCCTTCACAAAATGAAAGCTTCTGTAACAAAGGCTTTTAGATACTGGGGCTTTTTATACATTGCTCACATATAATTTAGCAATGAGTAGTTACCAATGTAGTTAAGCAGTTGTGGACCCAATTATCCAATTACTGCAATTGGTGCACAAACAGGGTAATTGTACAGTGAATGCACTCCCCTACTTGGCACTCGTGCTTTTGTGAGCCTGCTGTCACCCTTTCAGTGCTGTGCCAGAGTAGGGATGTTTCATCTTGCCTATTAACACCTCTGTCCTTGGGAAAGTTTTTGCACGTGGGTTGGGGAGAAAACATTCTGGGTTTTCACAGAAGGCAGCTAACAGTGGAACTACCACAAAAGAGCTGGCAACCAGAAGCCTTAATTCTCTCAAATTCAGATGACATTGAAGTTAAATTTGCTAGCTTCTCTGAGCTTCCCCTTCTCAAAGTTCTTTCTTGTGATAAGATAATTCTATTCCTTATAGATGTTGAAAAGCCATAGCAGCCTCATCAGCCAGAAATTTGCATGTGACTGAAACAAACCCACAGTGAAAACTGAATTTTCTCCTTTGCCTTAGCAGAATATTAGTTTAGTGTATGCCACAAAATAGAAACCCAGATCTAGCTCAAAACTAATTTCAGCATTCTTCATGTTATTCCTCTTGACACTTGGGTTTGGCTTGAGAAGGGAGAGGTGCATCCATCAAGTCTGTGCCTGTGCAACAGCAGTATAAACAACTAGACAAATTTTTCTTCAAGACACGAGTTCATGTAGAAAGCTAAGCAATAAGAGTAGGTTGTTTGGGCAGTTCCAATTAAATCAGATCAGAATTTCATTCCAAGTGGAAGTGGGGTACATATTCTTCCACAAACTGAAGTAATGCATTTCTCTTCACACTGACATTTCTGACTATGAATTATTGTGTGGGAAGTCTAATGACTTGGGACAATTACTCAATAAAATGGAACAGCAAGAAAGGAGATACTCTTCGTGGGATGCAGCAAAGGTACAATCACAGATTGTTCTAAACTGCTTGTATAAAATGTACCTTTATAAGCATAAAATATATGTGTATTTTTGCCTTGATACAATATCCT
This sequence comes from Trochalopteron elliotii, assembly GCA_024734555.1. Taxonomy (NCBI): domain Eukaryota; kingdom Metazoa; phylum Chordata; class Aves; order Passeriformes; family Leiothrichidae; genus Trochalopteron; species Trochalopteron elliotii. Next base: position 495,552 of record JANPWX010000163.1, on the reverse strand, counting down.
TACAGTGTTCATCTTTTTCCCATCAGTCTCCTGGATTCCTACAGCTCCCTTCCATTGGTCCCTTATCCTAAAAAGTAGTTGATCAAAATCCAGACCATGTTTATCTTGCTGGAGGCAATTAGTGGGGACCAGCTGTCAAAGCCACAGCCAGTTCCTCGCACATGTGTGCAGCCTGTCAGCAGGCACAGTAACAGCATATGCCTTCCAGAAGATAATGACACTGATCTTAAACTGAAATCAGGTTTTGTTGGGTAGAATAACACATGGAGAACCAGATTACACCATAACCAAATACTATGATATTTCAATAAATGATTCAACTTCAGGCCAATTTTCTGTTTTGTAGACTGTTAGCACAGCAGCTGCTTGTAATATAAGTTCAGTTTATCTACGCCCTCCCAGTACTTAGAGGCTTGAAACTCCTTTTGAATTTACTGCCATTGCTATTTTTAAAAGCTCATTTATCAGATAAGCACAGCTGAAAGACCAAGAAACCTCTAGGCTTTGAATGGATGGATTAAAGTGTTGGGCACAAGAAGTGAAGATCTTTTTCAATTATGCAACTTCCCCTGCATATCAGTGTTTTCAACACTCTGTCATATTTAGAAACTGTTTTGCTGCAATATTAGAAACAGTAGTTAAGTGTTACTTATGAAAGAAAAGCAAAATAATGTTACCCATTTGTGAGCCAGAACTGTCTACCTCCTACTGAATGAGAACTATCAAATAATAAAAAGCTCTTTGAAATGTATAAAAATACTCCCGTGCTAATTATGTTTTACATCAAACCTTTGTAATTCCCAACAAATTCATGATGTAAAATTGATAAAGAACAAATGAAGATTAAGCTCACAGCAATTACTAAGTACAGGTCAGAGATGGGAATATTCAAGTAGAATATTCCAGGAACAATTATCAGGATTGAGAAACTTTTTATCTGGGTTGAGATACTTTTCTGGGGATGAGCTTTACTCCCATGCATTCTCAAACATGCTGCCTCCCCCCGAGAGGCTGTAACAGCCCCAGAAAGGAACTGCAAAGGCCAGAGGATTTTCTGTGAAAGTGTCTTTAGGAAGAGAAAGTGTTATTAGACCTGACATGACTGAAGCAACTTACTGGGAAACTCAAACAACCATCTGGGAGGATAGTCCCAACCCAATGCAGTGGTTCTGAAACTGGGAAGTAGAACAAAAGCAATAACAAACTGCTAAAGCTTTGAGCCACTGGTAACTGCATTACCTTGCAATGAACAGGGACCTAATTTAAAAGCAGACAAGGTAATGTCTTTAAAAAAAGCAGCACAAGGAGGATTTTCCCCTTGTCTGAATCACTGGTGTCTCAAGCTGGGTTTGGACATGTGGATGTGTCTTCTGCCTGGGCATCATTTCAACTGTTAACTTTGTTTAGACTAACGCAAAACTCCTGAGCAGCAGAAGAGCTCAGATTTTGTTATTCGCTTTTGAATTGCTGAGTTCTAGACTATGGAGGTGATAGCCTCTTTAATAGAAGCTATCCCTTTCTTTAGAGAAGGGAAATGGAGCTGGAAGCTCCCAAGTGGGCTAATTTTGAAACTATCTCCACACTAAATCCTCTAAAACTATTGCAGCAGAAGAGGCAAGATCATAGCAACTTCTCTCTTTTTTGGATAGCCCTCTGTGAAGTGCAAGACAGAGAAGAATATAAGCAAGAGAAAAAATAGGAGATAGGAAAGGAAAATTTTGAGCAGATTATGAAAATTATCCAAGTAATTTCTTAAATGAAAGTAATCCTTGACTATGAGCAGCAGAGGCTGCAAGTAGATGAGACTTTTGGCTAAAAAATTCCTCTTACTGATCAGAAAGAGAAGCTCTGTGCAAGCAATCTGAAAGGAGAGTAATAGTATTAGTCACTCCTCATGCTCTGGGATTAACTTCTTTCAAAACACTGATTACAGCTCTAAGTACAGCCCAAAGCTGGAATTTATAAATCAGATGAGAAAGTAGCATTTTTAGTAGTTCCGTTTCAGATCCCAGCCATTCTTTCTGCACAACCAAGATCAGCTTTTGTAAGCTTATGAAGTTCTACCACATATAGTTACTCATCCTATATAGTGAATATTTCCTGTAAGTCACATTGTGCTTCATCTGATTTCACAGCTTATTGCCCAGGAATGGAAGTTGTGTGGGGTATGGAAGCCCAATAACCAGCTCTGGCCACTGCAGACCTCAGTGAAATGTCTTTATTTGGCTTTTAAATCACATCAGGCATCTGCATACAGAGGCCAGGCTTTAAACAGTTTGAGCATGGGTCTCTTTTACCTTCTTTCCTGTGTTTGCCCTCCCAGCTGGCAAAGAACCTATGGGAGGACACAGGGCCAGGTCTTGCATGGAGCACAGGGTGGACAGGAACAATGAAGCCTGATCACCCGCTTCACATGCCACCCTCAAAAACCCTTGGCTCTTGGCCAGGGCAAACCAGTTTTCAGCTCTGAATACTCAAGGTCAGTGATAGCTAAGCACTAAATTATGTCATAAGAAGATGCTGAGCCCCTGACTAATACACCTGGAGAGAATAACACAGATGATCCATTTTTGGAAAAATACAGGAGGAATTAAAAAGCAGAAGCAAGGAAGATTGTCTGTCAGAAGGTGCCTAGTCTGATTTTTTTTAAGTTACAGCCTGCAAATTTAAGCACATTAAACCTGACGTAGAAAAATTCCATGGATTCTCATTTAACAAGCCTATGTTTTCTCTGGCTTCTCAAGGAACTAAGTTGCAAAGTCACTTCCTGCCTAGTTCATCTCCAGATGTCAGGAGGTTGCACATTGCAGGTGTCCAGAGTTCCAGGGTCTCAGGAAGATGAGTTTGTCTCAGAAATACTTCTCCCTTTCTCTCTTTGCCTTTTCTTTCTTGTGCCTGAATATGTGTGATGAATCATGGCATCCCAAGGCACAACTCCAAGAAGGGGCGTATTTGTCCAGCAGAATCCACACAACTTTAAGCTCTTGCCCAAATTAAATATTTAACCACTGTTTCACTCATACCCTGCCAAATAAAGGCATAAGGACTAATAACCCCAGTGCTCAATGGTTATGAAACTGTGTGGTCAGACTAACAAAGCACGTGCTCATCCTGTGCTGACTCTGAAGAAGCAGATTCAGCACAGGAAAATTGGAAAATATGTTAATGTGGGTGATGTCACTAGAAAAGATCTAAGAAAATTTTAGACTTAAATATTAGGAGACCAAAGCTCTTTAATATTTATATTTCATATACAGTCATTCAGAACGTACAGCAGATAGCTGAGGTGAAAGTGAATTTATCTCAGTATGCACACAGACACTGTATCATCCCTATGTTCATTAAAAACAATACATTCAAAGAACATGTAAATTGCCTAAGCACAGCAAGATGGAAAACAGTAATGTTGAGGTTGTGCATCCAATCTTAAATTAGTCCCTTTCACTGTTTCTTAATAGGTAATAAAATATCTATATCCATTTCTCTATCTATTCCAGTGTATCAAGTAATTTATTCTTTATTGCCACCTAGCTCCAAAGGAGCCATTTTTTCTTTAATTGTTTCTCAAAGCAGTTATTAGTGTGTCAATAGATGCCCAAATATTAATAACAAACAATTTTTTTAAAAAAGTAACAAGCATCATTGCTTCTTTTATACTATCTCCTCTTTCCTCTATTTAAATTACAACTTTGCTAATTATGGCCCAAATTAAATATTTTTCTTTGAAATATTCATGGCTGAATTAGGGTCCATCTCAGTTCCTATTCAAACTTAATGACGCAAATGAAAAGGAAAATGAGACATTTTGGTATCTTTCACTCCCATCCTCAACTTCCTTTTTTCTCTTCCTTCTTAGATTCACTATACATTTATATTGGTTTCTGAAGGAGATGGGGATTATCTGACCACATTGTCTGCTCAGCTTCACTTTTGAACCCTCTGGCTTAACGTACTTTAACTTGAGAGACAGTCAGATCAGTCATCCCTCCAGGAGAAAGGTGGCAGTGTGAGGTGGGTTGTTACCTCCCCCCCATTGCAGCTAGAAGCTGCAACCCTCTAGCGAAGGCAGCACTTGGGAAACACAGATAGCAACGTTGATAGCTGGGAATTACAGAACACACAGAAGGATGAATCAGGATGAGTGTGACAGGAGCCTTAGGCAGATCAGATGCCAGACTGGAAATCAAGATTCACAAGTGACAACTCACAAACTGGATGTTGTGTTACTTTTTTAAAATTATTTTTATTTTTTTGAGGAGGGAGGATCAGTTTGATCATGACTTGCAGTCCTTATATCTAAGGACTAAGAATATCTAAGTTCTGAAGAAGAATCTACATGTGTCGGACAAGCATTTGGCTGAGCTAAATCTAAGCAGAAACTCTGGGACTTGGCCCAGCAGCTGTAAGAGCACACTTCCTCACATCATTTCCTCCCCAGATGGCAAGTTAGTATTTCACCAGGGTACCAGCTTATCTCACCTAGGCAAGTATCACTACACCTGGTGCTGGATTTTTCCCTCTTCCCTCAGTGATAAATTCAGCAAACCTTTCATTTTTGTTTCAGAAATATTAAACACCAAATCCCAGGTTTTAACAAAAGCTGCTATATGTAATGTCTGACAAACATAAAAGTAGGACAAGAGATATGAAAATCAAATCCCATGGCCAACTCAGTTGTGGGAATTTCTTTCATTATAATAACCAGTGCAGCTAACATAGCTCAGCTACATCTAAAATTGCTCACATGCCTGTCCCATTTTCTTCTTCACAGCAGCTTTGCTATTTTTAAAAAAAATCTAATTTAAAAATGTTTTGTCCATATAGTGATCCCACAGTTACACTGGCCAGCTTCTCCAGCATCTTCAGATAAATCCTACCTAGCCCTACCCCCTAGTGCTGCGTACATCCAGCTTCTTTCAAGTCTCTAACTTGTTTGATCTCTCCCCACTGAAGAAGGGTTGTCCCTCTCCAGCCCATATTATGCCAGTTCCAAACCAGCTTTTCCTTGTGAATACCGAGGTAAAAAAGTCACTAAATACCTAAGCCTTTTTGCTCCATTGTAACTAGCGCTTCTTCTCCATGCATTCCTGGGTCCTGAATTTACTTTGAAATTAACATTCCCAGAGTCTATGCTCCTCAGTAGCTTCAGCTCCAGCTGGGCTTTGGCTTTCCTAATTTTGACACTAAGTTTTTAACACTGTTCCATTTGTATTGCCTCTCCTTTCTACACCTTCTCCACTTCCTTTTTGTGAGCTAGTTCAATGAGAAGCTCCCCACCTAGCCATGCATGCCTTCTCCAGAAGTTCAGTCTTCCCAAATGGGGGGATTCATTCCTGAGCTCTCAATAAGTTACCTTTAGAAACCAGCCAGCTTTCCTGGGCATTCTTTCCCTTCAACCTTGAACCAGTCCCTTTTTGCTTCCCCAAAGACCATGGTATTCTGCTCACCTTCCAGCCTTCTTCAGTGCCCCAACCTCCAGCATCTTGTCTCGCTGCATCCTGGGCTGCCCTGTGTGACCAGAGCTGCCACCAGCTCTCCCCTACTTGTGAGGAGCAGGTTGAGTCAATCAGTGGGGTTCTGTCAAACCATCACCCCGAGGACAGTCTGCCAGCAGCATTGTGCTGCTGGTTTGGAACTTGTGTCTGCTCCCCAGGAGTGAGCACCTTTCTGCCATGGGTGAGGGCTGTCTGTCTGTACTGCCATGCACTGCCAGCCACAGACACTATTAAACTTCATAAGATTGTTCCATAATAGCTGCCTTGAAGAGGCGAGCTGGTCCTCTACTTTTAGGTAAGTGACAGCTTTTCTGTCAATTACGGTGATCCTTAATACAATGAAAATGATATCTCTTTTAGAATCTGGACTTTGGAACTCCTTTCTGGAAACAAGAGGAATATCAGCTCAAATTACTGCTTATCAATCATGATGTAATTGTTTCATGTGAAATACAGCTTTCCAGTTTGTTTTCTTTTTTAATTATTTTCTGGCATGACAACCACAGGTCTTACCATGCTCCAGTCAAAGACTTCTTGTTTTTAAATTTTGATACAGCATCTGAGTCTTAGAAGGGGATTCTGACAGTTAAAAGAACAAAATCATATTGTACAGAGATTTTGTTTTTAGAATTAATTTAAAAAATGACCATGTCTGTACTTCAGCACTTTATTAAGCACAACTACACTTTGCTCAATATGTGATTATGAAACTATCCTTTTGTAAAAGCAAATATACATTTGAATGCATTGTGGGGGCAGGGGAAAGTTTGCAGCATAGTGGTTAATGGAGTCTTATTTCCCCCACAACACTAGCTTGTCTGAAAAATCTCACTCAGGGATAAAAATGGTATAATTATGGAGGAAAAAAAGATATATTGGTTTGGCACTGGCAGGAGTTTGCCAGGCTGGGTGGCTAAACCAGTACAGTCTGCACCAGTGAGACGTGACCTTAATACCATGTTGCACTTCAATAATGTTTTTATAGCATCAGGAATCTTCAGTGTTGAAATTTAGATTCAAAAATGTAAAACATGTTGAAAAGGGGGTTGGTTACCTTTGAGACTTTTCTCATCTGAAAGATTTTAAGACTACTCTTTCTACAGGAGAAAAAGGTAGCAACTCTGTCAGAGCTGCTGAGTGTGGTACATATGTTTTAAGCAAGTTTTAGTCTGCAGGGCCAAAAAGTAAAGGTGCAGAGTGTTGGTTTAATTGTTGCCATCTATATTCTTCCTTGGCCATTCTTTTTGATCCTTGAGGTTCACACTGCAGATTGTCATTACCAGAAACTCTAATTTTAGCATCAGAGATCCTAAAATGAGATCCTTATTCCAGGGGATGAAGAACACACTGAAGATAGATAGAAATGCCAATACTTCTCAGGAATAACTATCACAGAAATTTAGGAACAGACAATTTGGCCCATCTCATCCAATATTTCTTATTCCAGTCATATGTATCAGCCACCAGTAAGGCTTTTTTTCAGAGCTCCAAAGTTGTGTGGTTCTTTGTTGCCTTTGTTGCAATAGAATGAAACTATGCAGTCCTTGAGTATTTTGAGTTTCAAGGACCATGTAGAAAAGAAAATATTTTCCCCTAATGTCTTATTCCTTTGCTTTCAGGGTTCTAGGTTAATAGTGTTTGCTAGGCCACCTCTGTAATGTAATCTCTGTTCACAAAGCATTATTTCTTATTCCCTATCTTACCCTAGTTGTCTTTATCTAATCAGGTTTGTATGTTGGCACTCATGCCTAAGTACCTGAATGCTACCAGCAGTAACTTGGTTCTAGTATCTACAGGACCATATTATAATATTTATATACATTAATTATTTATTATATTATATATATATGAATTATATTAATAATAATAATATATTATAATTATAATCACTCACCCTTCCACAAAAAGCCACTCATATTTCAATTGTAGTTTAGCTTTACTTTTTTCTGTCATGGGCACTTGCTATACCTGCCCAAATATAAAGGTTAGAGACTGAGCCAGGAGCAATGAACTGGATGGAATTTCCCAGTGCATCAAGTTCTACCTATCTGGTATTGCTGGCAAACAATCTGCATCTTCCTTTTTATAAACTGACCAACTTCTGGTTTAAAACTATGTAGATTCTGTCATCCCTTATTTCCACTGTAGTTTCAAAGCAACCAAAACCTTATTGCTCTGATAGTTATAAACCATCCCAGCTTTCCATCTACTTTTATTCAAAGACAATTTATACTCATTAGTTCCTGTGTCAGTATCATTCTTGAGCACAAGTGGCTCTTTCCCTTCCAGGTGTTTCACCTTTTTAACATTCCCAGAGAGTAACCAGGTCCTCTTTCAGCTTTTCTTTTCTAAGCTGAGCAAGCTCTCTAGTCTAAATCATATTCCATTATTGCCATGAATTCTCTGCACCTGTTCCAGTCTGAATTCCCCCTCCCTCAGTCACTGATGCTCAGAAGTACACACAATACTCCAGATAAGGTTTTGGCAGAGTCACTTACACCTGCATGAATATGTCTCTTTTTTTCCTTACAATTACATCAATTGACAAATCCAAGCACTGTGCTTCAAGGCAGCTTCTCATTAGTAGCTCGTAGTCTGATTCTGATAGTTTATACAGCCCAAACCACTTATCCTCCCTGTTATTCCCACCTGGCATTCTCACAACACTTTCTCCAAGATATTTCTGCAGGAATAGTTTCATTCATACGATTTTAGCAATTTGAATGTTAGTGGTCAGGTTCATCAAAGTATCTGCCAAAGGCAATTTAGACATGTATGTCCCACTGTGATTCATCCCATCTATCTCCAGTAGATTTCTAGTACTAACTTGATGTCTCCACCCAAAGGTCACACAGAGTCTGGGACACATGGGCCATATTCCCATGCAAATATTTAGCCCTTGCCTAATACATGGGGGCCATTTTGTCACATGCTGGCCCTCTAAGTCCCATGTCCTCCACCATCTTCCCAGTTCTTTCTGAGCTTACACCATCCCTGGCCAACCTAAACACGTAAAAACCAAAGCTCCCACAGTGATAATCAGGTTCACCCACTCTACAGAAATACTGAAGCCCTCAGCCATGAATTACCCAACACCAAAGAGATATGTAAGATGTGTTTTCACAGAAACCAGTTGGGATTGAGAAGGATGAATTAGAAGACAGCGACAGAGCTTGGAAGGGATATTAGCAAGAAGATAAGGACTGGACTACCATTCATCTTCCTGGAACAGTTGTATGCACAGACCAAGACCCAAGACAGCTTTAAAGTTTGATGAACCAGAGAGAGCACAGACTATGGAACAGCTCCAGCCATGGCTGCAGGAGGGCTAAGGGGAGCTCCTGAGGTAAACACTTTCTCCTAGATATCAAAGAAACAATTGAAATTCCCTACCATGGCCTTTCTCACTCAGAAACATTAAAGACAAAAATGTTTATTGGTCTTTATGATCTGAGCACAGGCCTTTTTTCCAGGATAATTTCTCAGATGATTACTGAGTATAGCACAGGAAGGCCAATCAGGACCAGAGCAGTGTTTGGGAAACAGCTCTTGACTACACTTGGCAGCTTTTTCTCATTTTTTGAAATGGGCAAAGCCAGAACAGACATGGGACAAGCCCACACTACCTCTGTAAAAGCTGTTGCTGCTGTCTAAAACAAAACCATGGTTAGAAATTAATTGACTCTTTTTTGTGTATGAAAAACCCAGGAGCCCAGCAGTCATGTCTGATTTGATAGGCAGGTCAGTAAGGTAGGACTAGGTCCGTCTGCTCATTCCAAGGCCAGGGAAGCAGGACTGTCTCTGTATCTGCTTACCTGAGCAACTCCAGGTTGTTGTGGTCTTAATTGTCCCTCCAAGTTTTGCTCTCAGGTCCACTCCCATCCTTTGCCCTGACCACAACCCTCCTGTTCTAATCACTGCAAGTATTCTGGCACTTGGAAATACTAGAAGTCACTTTTTCAATTTCTTTGGTTTTGAGGTTGTGTTGTTGTTGTTTAGCATTGCAGCCTAAGGAGTGAAAGTTGATCAGCGTATTGCTGACCTATTTAGGTGCAGTCACCAATCTGCTCCTGTCAGTGAGGGTCAGCTCTCACCCGATGCAGCTTGACCCCTCTTGCCTCTGTCAGCTTTGAGGCTGCTGTGAAGTCTGTCCAGACATCCAAGGTTATCTTTAAGATGTGGTGGGCTGGAAGGCAGATGGGCATCTCCTACCATGGCATCTGACACATGGCTGAGAGGAGAAAGGAGAAGCAACTCTTGCATTCTGGGCAAGAAGAGTTCAAAACCAGGGGCAGAGCTGTGTGGGATTACACTAAAGGATTCCTTAAAGCAAGTCTTTATAGTGTCTGGATAATTTTCTTGTACAACACTGATTTTGTGCAAGAAAAGAGAGACTTCTGCCAGCTACGGTCTCTCACACCTGCATTGGTCTAGTGACAAGGAATTCAGGGTGGTAAGAAGGTTTGTTTGTGAGTAGCAGCCTGAGACACAGGCCTTGCCAGTGGCTGCCCAGGGGCTTGAAAAGCTTGGGAGAGGCTTGTCTACGAGAAAGATCATAATTTGTTGCTCCACTTGAGAAATGACTGTCTGAGTGCAGAAAGCCTCCTCCAGATCCAACACTGAGCTTGATTTCAAGTGACTGACATTTTTCCTCATATTTTCAGGTTCATCTTCAGCCACTGACACAATATACAACTACAGGCAAGCTACATGTGTACCATCTTTCTATTGTTGGCATGATTTAAAGACTGTTAGAAGTTAACAGTGCATGTCTCAATATTACAAAATTGCCAGTGACAATACCCACATTCTACTTTACAATTTTTGGACAGTGAAGTTCAGTTCATAAAAATGTGCTACAGATGTGCTAGAAGAACCAACATTTCTCGACCTTAATAAACCCTGCTCCTCCATCCTAAAGTTTTTTGAAAGTATGTCATCTCAATGCCTCTGAAAAATAGGGCATTAGATATGTTTCACAAAGCAATACAAATTCATAAAACTGGGATTGCTCTGTATTTTTTATTCTCTCATAGTCCATGCATCCACCTGGCACTTAATGCATCATAAATGCTATAATAAGCATGTCAATGCACGCGTCTATTTAATTTTGGCAAGTTCCTGATTGCAGTCTTTTGTATGGAGGCAGTTGCAGATAAGAATTGTGACAGACAGTAAATCTAACTGACTTTGAATTGGCAACAATAGCTGTAATGAAGATTTGCATTTTTAAAGGCGCGTAATTAACACCAGTATTAGTTTCTTCCTCCAGCTAAAAAGTCAAGCTGAACTACCTTTTGCTGAACTTGTGTTGGGTTTTGTATTCCTTTTGCTTTGCTGACAAGTATAAAGCATGCAGATCAGCTGCTGCCCAGGTACTGTTTTGAATATTGCTGCTACAAATAGTTAACCTGTGAGAGAGAAAAAGCAGGACAAATGAGTAAATGTGCTGGGAGTCAATGGATCTCAGGGCCTGATCTGAGACGTTACCCTTAGAAAACTTGGGTTTTACTCCATTTCCTATGGCAAAATTACACAATGCATAAGGGAAGAAGAATTTTCCTTCCAGAGTTTATTTACTTTTATTGTATTTCATATGAACATTCATCTAATGCACACAGTATCAAACATAGAAATGGCATTGGTGTCTTTTATGTCCCCTCAGCCTTTAGACTTGCAGTTTGGACACAGTCCTATAATAAAGGCAGGACATTCAACCCAGTTATTTAAACTTTTGTAAACATCACCACATACATAACAATAATATTATGGTAGAAAAAGTACTAATGATAATGGGTTTGAACACCTTAAAAACCACATATAATCAATAAGTCTGAGTTCCCAGTTTTTGCAATGCTCTTTACTTATTATTTCTATAACTTTTTACTTTCCAGATACTGTTTCTTTAGCTGAAATCTTCTTCAAGCTCAATAACTGCCAGTAGTAACAAAAAGAATTATTTACTTAAGCTTTCTCTGGGCCAGAATCTGAGGTTTCTATCTAAAGTTTACTCAGTTCTTTGTCAAGCAAAACTTCCATGAGATTTGATTGGTCTTTGTCTTTTGAAAGCTATGAGTATAAGCTGTTTTATAGGATGCAGAGCAGTTTATGTGAAGAATTCATCAAACTGTATGGAGAGTTAAAAGCAAGACTAAGCATGAACCTTGTAGATGCCACTGTGGAATGTGAGATGAAGTTCCTCTCAGTCTATGACCCAGCATGGAAATTTTGGTTCTGTAAATTAAACTTCACATGTATTTTAAATGCATTGTGTTATACCAGAAAGCTGTTTTGAAAACACCTAAGTTGAAGGATGCTATGCAGCAATCCCCTATGACAGGATGAACTGTCCCACTTTAAAATGGAAGTTTAAGAGCCAGATTGATTTTTGCTCCTGTAGGTATTTTATTTGAATTATATTTATTGTTTCAACTGTAAAATAATTCTATTCCTTGTTTTACTGTGCTAGTACATTACAGAATCAGAGAATCACAAAATATGCTCAGATGGAAGAGAGTACCTTTCTATGTACCTCATATTTAAATTAAATATTGCATTAGTTTTCAGTTTGTTTATAAGAAAGAACATTTTACAATTGAAATTAATGTCTAGGGGAAGACTTCTGAAAGAGTGGATTCACCAAGAGGAAAACATACTTGACCAATCTGACATCCTTGTATGGCACAACTGACCAGGTAGATGAGGAAAGAGCAGTGGATGTTGTCTAATTTGACTTATACTTGGAGGGTGACAAAGCATTGGAACATTTCCTTTCCTGGTGATATTTGAAACTTGCCTGGGGACAATCCTGTGCAGCCAGATCTAGGTGAACTTGCTCTAGCAGGAGGGTTGGACCAGATGACCCCACTGTGGTTCCTTCCAGCTCCAACCATTCTGTGATTATGTAATTCTGGGATTCAATCAGTAGTGTTAGTGTTGTTGTGACATCAGTTTCTAGAATTCCTTGATTTTCTTCCTACAGAAATGCACACACATAATTAAAAGTGTGACAAATCAAAAAATGATTCGTTGAATCCGTGAGAATTTAGAAATATGCCAGTATGTTTTTCTTCTGCGTCCTAACAAAAGGTTGATAAACCAGCAAGAAGCAGCTTCCAACCTAAACTTTAGAAGGAGAAACTTAAAACAAACAAACTAAAGGCAGAAAATTAGAACAGATCTGATATGAAATAACTTCTAAGGCTTACGGAAAAATAAAGTGAAACTAAGGCAATGCTACTTAAACATCCTGAGGAAAACCACACAAATGAAACAATCTCTGCATTTTTGCTTATTCTTATTTCATGTGTGTGTTATTCCTTGCTCTGAATATACATACTGCATTCAGATATACCTTATCTTTTGATTATGGACACAACTCCATTCTGCTTGGGTGAGTCAACAGCATCCCTGAAAATGCAAAGTGGTCAAAAAAGCTAGAGCCCCTTTCATCTTCTGCCAGCAAAGGATCTGACCCCTGGATACATACAGAAGGAGAGCCAAAAAAAGTACACTGTCAGGAAAAGCCTCCATTTGCTGCTATTTTGTTCATCCAAACTAAACTGCAACTTTTTTTCTCCTATAATGTGCATAAAATACGTCATGTAGAAATCAAAAGTATTCTTTGTGAGCAGGAGCAATTCTGTCCAAACTTGCAGCTACATGGGAAAAAGAAAAAACACAGACAAAAGAGGGTCCATTTGCACACTCATTTTCCACAAGACATTTTCACTTTAGCTTGCAGAAGTATTTTGGGGAAGGCCAGGAAGGAAAAATAAAAGCATCTGAGGAGTGGATCTGCAGCCAAACCATTGCTTGCTGACACCACTGGCACTGCGTCAGCTGAGGTGAAGGTTCAACCATCCCAGACAACCAACAAATAAACCAACACTGTGGCCTGGTACAGCAGGAGAAAACTCTTCAGTAGGACAACTCTGCAAAAATCTTATATACTCCTGCTTTCAACAACATCTTCTGTATGATAACAAAGTGCAAAATTATTTCAGTCTCCATTTCCATTTTCCTTCATGAATAAGAGTACCCATACCTGCTTCAAATTTAAAGACCCAAACTCATGGCCAAAATAGATGAAATAAGCATAACTACTCACTTCAGACCTAACAAGTGAGTCAGCAGTCAGATTCTATTTCCCTTGTTGAAGTCAGAAAACAAATTAAGCTGACAGCATGCCTCTAATGGTGATGACATCATTGACAGCAGAGTTATTTTTAGTCTCTACAGCACCGGTAAAGGAGAAACATAAAAGTGAGAAAGGGAAACTTAACTTTTTACTCATGCCTACTCCTAATATATTTGCTTTGCACCCCCTCCCTCAAGTCAGGTATTTTTTGCTATTGTCATTCTGTGTTTAAAAGCATACATGCATTTTTCAAAAGCTTGTAACCATATAAAACATTTTTCCTTCTTTCTTTGGGAACACCAAAACATAAGATTTATAGCAATTTTAGTCTAGTATGAAGTGAGAACAAGTCCTCCAAATACTTTAGAATTGCATCTAAATAAACCAGAGAAGACTCTAAACCATTTGCCAAAATGTTCAAAAGTGACCTTATATGAAATCTGTCAGTCTTCAGATGCCCAACCTGTGAGCCCTGTGGGAAGTATACAATGTGGCTCTACATCTGCAAAAATACCTCTCTCTCTCGACTGTATTGCTTTCTTTTAAAGTGGAGGTGGAAAAGCTTCTGCTTTTTGACAGTACAAAAACTGTGCTTTGAAGAGTTTTCTAACTTGGAAAAAAAAAGACTTTCTGGGACACTGGCTGAGAGACACTATTAAGGTGGATACAGGGAGACTCAAGGGGATTTGGGGAAAGGCCTTTCTACATAAGAAGCCTGAAGCACAGAGTGACATAAAAAATGCATGAGGCTGAGAAGCAGTAGAAAAGAAGATGCATGAGTACACAGGCCCATGAACAAGATGAAGGAGAAAATGAAGAAATAATACGAGACAGAGTTCTGCCAAGCTATGAGGCTGACCCTGAGTAAGAAGCAGAAAGAAGCAAAAGTGTGGAAGTGTCGAGGGAGATGGGAGCAGCCTGGCTGTGTCGGTGAGTGATGAGATGTGAGGTGATGAGAACATTGCAGCAACAGGACTGCAACTCCTGGCATTGGCAACAGAGAGGAAGGAAATGCTGAATTGCCAATATGCAGTTTCCTGAAGGTACATGATTTAGTGTGAAGCTGGTGACTTGACAAGGAGGATTAGAGAGGTTGGTTTCTTGTGCAGCAAGTGGGGAGTTATTGAGAGAAGGGGAAGCAAATTTTGGATGCACCACATAAAATACACAGATAATTAAAAAATAATGATGACTGGGCAGGAAAGAGGAGTCATGGTAAACGAGGAAATAAATGAACATGAGGTGGGTGGGCACCTCAGATCTACTTAATATAATGCAAGGAGAGCAGGCAATCTTCTGCCAAGTGCCAGCCTAAAGCTGTGTGAGAAGGATGAAGAATACCTTGAAAGAAACATGGGAATGAAGTTAAGGAAACCATGTCTGTCTTCAGAAGATAAAATGGAGAAGAAGAAATGTACAAAGGACTAAGAGCACTGAGAAAAAGCAGTCAGAGCTGGCCGGAAGGAAATTAGTGACAGATTTCCTGCTTGTCTCCAAGGAAAAAATAAACCCAGCGTGGAGTGGCACACTTCAGAAAAGAACATTCATGACATGATACGTTGTGAATATAGGTGTTTCTGTAGACTAAAGTGTACAAATTTTGTCATACACAAGTGGCGCTTTAAGGAGGTAATAAAGAATCTCTTCACCCTGAGAAACTATTAAACCAAAAAAATCTGCAGCAATAAAATTAATAATTAAGGAAGCCTTGCAACAGACCAATTCAGCACTCCCTGGAGATGGCCATCTTATTGCAATTTACACTCCCTCTTAACCAACGTCATTAGTAGTGGTTCTAGAAAGCCAAAAGGAATGAGGCACTGAAATACTGCAGGAACACTGTCAACACTGATCAAAGCTCTCATCGTAGCTTTTGTTCAACTAGGGCAAGCAGCTCATTTGTGCACAGCAGAGCAGCATTCATTCTGATAAAGCAGGCAAAATAACATCATTCTTTCCTGAAAATTGTGATTTTTAAAATAGCCTCTTTTTTAAAAGAAGTTTCAGTTTTGCTGAAAGTGAACCAATAGAGGAAGAATATAATCCTGACAACTTGTTTAATCCTTTCTACTGTCTGTGGTGATGTAATACCAAAGACCCTATTTATAGGTCCACTCATGAGCTGAAAATTTACTTCTAACTGCAAGCATTAAGCCAAGCCATTGGCTTTTGGAAATTTTATCCAATTGTAACAGATTCAATGAGACACGGAATGGTTATTTCATTAATCTTGTATCAAGTGAGTTTAAAAAAGAAAACACTGACAGGTTTCTACAAATGTTTAGAGCATCTCTCTGGCTTATCACTGTTAACAAAACAGCCTTTATGATTTCCTGTGATTCACTAAATATTGGCACAAGTATATATAGATTTAACTGGCTATTCACATCCAAGACACAACCAGCCACTCCTTATGCTCTTTAAAACTGTTCTGCTCTTTCTCCTGTTTAAAAAGCCATCTTCTATTCCCAGCATTGCCTTTCCATTTTATCCTACATCTTACATTACCTTCCTTAGCACTTACTGAAGAATGACCAACAAGCCAAAAATCTTCCACAATTTCCCCTCCTCCAGTATCTTGCCCATCTAGTATCAGATAAAGTCCTTACCAAGTCGTTAACTTAAGCCCAGAACCTCCAACAGGTATCAGCACAGACTTTACAGTTTCTGACTCACCTGTTGCATATGTACCATCTTGCAACACTGAGGCTTTAAATAAGAGACCACATCTTAACAGTCTTCAGCTGCTCTGCAGCACAGGATAAATGTTGCTGCCTCCTAATCCTGCTACTCCTTTTGGTGAAGTTGTCACTCAGGAGCAAGGCCTGACAAGCATGTCTTTGCTCCACCAAATAGGACAAAGTGGGCAAACACAGCTGGGGCAGAGTGAGGTACTTATGGGGGGAACAGGGTTCTTTTATCTAAGATATTTCTCTTCACTGCTTCCCAATATTGCTTCCAGAGCTGTCTTCCATCACATTCAAGCTTCCCTTCAGTAAGCACTGACTTTGGGGGATAGAAATGTGCATCCACTGTGGAACTGTGTCATTGCAATGTGCTGAAATGACTGCTGGGGACGTATAATATCCATTCTTAGAGCAGGCACCTTTTCACCAGTAAAATCACTCGTGGGACACAAGGAAGGGTGCTGGTATGCTTTGGAGTTTGATAGCTCCCAGCCAATACTGAGTGCTGAAAAAACACTCCAGGGTAAGTCAGTCTTCAGTGAAGTTCCTTTTTGATGTATCAACAGCACATAGGAGTGTGAATCCATCACTTCACTGAATTACAGAGGGGCCCAGGGCTCATACAGGGAGCTGAGGAAAATAACTACCTCTACACAGCCTCTTGTCAAACATACACAATTACAATCCTTACTGATTTATATCTGATGATGTAACAAGTTTTATTGATCACTAGAGAACATATTTGGACATAACAAATAATCACAAACCTGGGTGCCCTCTGGCACTGCTTTGTTCTCCACAGGCCAAAAGGCAAGGCACAAAGGTGAGATGCTGATGCAAAAGCAAGTGAACTGTCTTGAGACAACACATGTATTCCACTGTATTCTCTCAATACAGTAGGGGTAACAAACTCTATTTTTAGGTAGGATCACTTCAACAGCACATATTTTGGAAAATATCCCCAGACTACTGGAAATGAGCATCAGGTGTTGTCAGGCAGGATAAAGGACAGCTGTTAGCTCAGTCTGGAGAATCCTGTTCAGTATAAGTAACGGTCAGTAAAGAGAAAGTGAAGCTTTCCAGATTTAAAAGGGATTCTTGGCTAAGAGATACTGGATAATCTATAAAAGGAAGTGAAGAGTAAGATTGTTAGAGTAGATTTGGTAAGTAGCTTAAAAGAGACCAAGGCACTATTTAATTGGGAGGGCATAAAATCAGGAAATTTAGGTAGTAAGGTTAAATAGCAAAAGAGAGAGATAAACTAGGCCTTGCTTGTCAGTAGGCTCTTTAATTCAGATCTAATTTGATAACAATAATAAAAGGGTCTGTGACCCTTAAATTCCTAGATCTGGGGGAGGTAGGGTGCATAAATAATGTTTGGCCTCCTCTAGACCTCATGTGTTTTATAGGAATAATTTGTATAGCTGATGAGATTTTATTGCTATATTGTATAATATAACATCATATTCTACCTCTATCACCACTGGGTTTAGTTTTGGGGTTTTGTTCTAGTTTTTTTGTTGTTTTTTTTGGTTGGTTGGTTGGTTGGTTGGTTGGTTGGTTTGGGTTTTACTGGGTTTTTTTGTGAACAGCCATCTTGTGTTCTATTTAACCCAAGAGAACCCTGACCCTTGAACACTGATGCTTGTTCATATTCTACCATTTCCTTTTTGTCTCAAAATACCACAATCTGAAATTCTAATCTGCTTCTCAATGTTCCACTGCAAAGGGGTGACAACTTGCAGTCAGTATTTGACAGCAGGCTTCCATGTAAGATTTCAAAGCTCAGCAAGAGGTTTCTTACACTCTGCAGTGAACAGGATAAATTTTGTCATTCAGAAGATAAATCTGAGCTATCTGTATGTACAGAAACACTAAAATGAGAACATATGTTGGAGACAGGTATGCTGTAATGAGACCATATTTTATTGAATTCCAGATTTCCACTCAGGATGTAGAAACCACAGGCACAATTACTTCCTGCTAGCATAGTGACCACAGATAAAACTCGGATAAGTAATTCCATCGAGCTTGATGCATTATGCTTTACCCTTTCAGTGCAATTTTATGTAAACATACTTATATCCAGAGAAGCTATAGTTTCAAGCAGTGAGTCAGATACTGTATCTCTAACATATATAGGATTTAGAAGCATTCTTATTGTCATTATCACATCTACCACACTTGCAGGATTAGAAGTTCAAAGAAGAGCCTGCCAGAGGAAAATGCAGGAAATGTTTGCATTCCTGTATGATTCCATCATCCAGGGGCCTATAATGGTGAAAGCACCCTTCAGCAGATGTTGTTTGAAAGGTCAGGTTAAATCTTAATACACAATAGACATTCATTTCAGTTCTTCCCTTTTTAGTTATTGATTATAACTCTGATTTGTACAGCAAATCCTTCTGATGTCTCTGCTATGACAACTCACACCAGCTGGAAACTTCTTGCAGCACTTTGTCTCTCTTCCCCTGGTTTTTGTCAGCTTTCCAAACATCACTGAAACCATCCTTCCAATATCCCAGTGAGGTTAAGGAGATGTTCTTCACATCTGCACCTAAAGCACAGAGCAATCAATTTTAACTAGCACTATGGCTGCCTTAGTTTATTTTGGCAAGATGTATTTATGGTTCTCTCAATCTTGGTTGCAGAAGCATAAATAAATGTTTATTTATTTATGCTTCCCCAATCAAGGCCTCTTCACACTTTTTCAAAAGATTGTGAAGAAAGACTAAGTCTCCTTAGTTGAATCTCATCTATATGAAGTGACTGACTAAATTACACCATTGTCCTTTGTGTTCTGCTAGGAATTGAATCCAAGTGTCTTGAGAGTAAGAGACTGTCTTTGTCTATTAGCTATACAAATAAACAGTGTTGATTTTTTTTTTTTAAGTCCTTGGAGGTTTTTTTCCATATAAATTCAGACAGGACCTTCTATATATTTTCTTGTGCATTAAATTCAAATTTTACACCTCAGTGCTATGGTCATACCACTTGAAACAGAATTTCACATTTTTGCACTCTATTTAGTGTTTCATGTTTTATTCAGAAGATACACCACCATAATTCCCATCTAATGTACTACTAGACCTTCTAGATGAGTGTCAGATTGTGGGGTTTGTTGCCATAGTTTCATTTGGTTTTCTCCCCGCTTTTATGTGTATTTTAAAAAAGCAAGTTCGAGTTCCCAAATATTATTCTGATAGCAATATTAGCAAACAATTTTTTTTTTATACTTACTATTTTGGAGGGCATGACTATGCTGGTTTACTAACTCTACAACTCTACACTAATTGCAAAGAGTAAGTAGGTACTACTTCAAAACTAAGTAAAGCATTAGATACCACCAACCATAAGCAAGTTCCCCTAATTTCTGCCAGATATATATCAAGAGCATGCCTGTGGGAAAAGGCAGGTAAGTACCATTAAGCTGATGTCTCCCTTGCAATCAAGTGACATTTTAGTGAGGTTTGTTAGAAACGAAAGGAAAAAAAATGGTGCAGCATACGAAGCCCACCTAATTCATATGACAAGTTAATGAGATTTTACACAGCACTGTCATTTCAGTGCCATATGCTACTCTTTTCCTACCAAACGTGATCAAATTCTCTGTTGCAATGCATATAAAACATCCATGTGGATGCACCACTTCTTGCAACCACTTCTGCAAAGGTGAAATCAACGCCCACAACCGAGTCTGGTGACAGACAGTTATTACAAGTGACTGCAGTCAAGCCGAGATAGCTGTGCCTAGAGGGAAAGAGGGTAAAAGGACAGGTCTGCTGCCACTGGTGAAACCACTACCTGACTCTGGCCTGAGACAAAAGGAATGAAAAACAGGAGCCACTGTCTTGAGGCAAAATACCTTCAGCATCTTATTACCTCTTGCTGAGAGGATGATCCAACTCTGAGCTTAGTAGGATTTGAAAGTCAGAATCCCCCGCATCTCCCAGAGATTAATTGATATGTTTGTCTTCCCTGTGGAGACACTTTACAGATGATTTTCTTGCCCTGAAGTCTGTTCTTGCATAGTAGCTCCTATTAAAATCCTGATGCAGCTTTCTCTTTTATAAAATTTAAATGTGTGGTGTGGTAATACTGAAACCCCCGAACAAGGAAATGGCAAACTTCTACCTACTCTCTGTACTTCAGTCCCTGAGAAAAGGTCAGATTCCTATTATTTGCAGCCCTCTTACCTACTAGTGCAAAAGATCTTTGCCCCTGTTTTATTTTGGATTTGTAAGATGCATACAGGGAAGGACAAAAGAGGATCTATGTAAAAAATTCAGAAATGATAACCAAACTATGACCCCCCACCCCTTCTGAAAAGAGTTTAAAATTCAAACAAGTAATTTAGAATATGTTGCCATACCTGTGGCAAGAAAGGACTAGACAACTATGAAAGGAAAAGAGATCATGGAGTTTTTAAGTTAGAGGAAGGAAGTATTTTATAAAGAGGGACTTGTTGAACTTTGTGAAATGCAAGCTTAGGTTTGGTGTAGTTTTCTTGTTGTGATTTCCACCTTTCAGTTCTCAGGTTCTTCTCCCTAACAGCACGTCTCAGATGTATGCACCTGACTGTGTAGTTGATGCAGGTATAAATGCATGAGCTTTGATAAAGTCAAATGAAATATCCCTGTGGGGGAATAGGAACTTGTATTTCCAGAGGGATGTAAGGTCACATTTTTTTTAACATCATGAATTTTTACATGAACTCAGGGATTTTTTTTAAAGTCCTGAACTGTGTGTCAACCACATAATGTATGACTGCTGTAAAAAATGAGTTTTATGCTCAACATTCCAGCAGCCAGTTTGAGACTGAAGTGACCTGGTGCTGATCAGACTACAAAAAATTATTCCTTGCATTATGATTAATATCATAATGCAAATATTATGATATTAAGCATAACAGCTGCAAAGCACTACAGAATTATCTGGTTTTTATTGCCTTGTTCTAAATTTCATACCGTTAACCAGCCAGAGTTCTGCAAATTGACCACACTGGAAGGAAGCAGTCCCAACTCCTCTTCAGCTTTTAATAGGGTGGGTTGGTGGGTAGGGTTTGTTTGACAACAGAAGGTAAAAAACATAACGTAAGTTTTGATGTGGATCTGTTCCCCGTTCTCACCACATGATAGCACAGGCAACTGCCCCCCTTCAAAAGAGAGGCCAAGGCAAGGGCCAGACTGAACTCTAGTGAACAAGGGGAAGGCACATGTGCTTCTCCTGGCTTCAGGTGATCATTCAACCATGACCTTTTACTCCAGATATGGAAGTCTCTGTAGGACCAGCTGAAGACAGATTCATTATGAGCAATTGCCTATCCACTCCTTTGTTCCTCTTTGGAGATAGGTATTTATGCTTACATGAATATGAAGTGGGATCAAAAATGCTACCAAGCAGAAAGAGAAGCATCCTGTGCTCATCACAGCAGCATGTGCATGCACACACACTTATAATTACTAGCACTCTTGCCATTCCTCCCACTCCAAAAAACCTTCCAAGTATTTAAAGAATGTTAACTTTTATAAAGGATGGAACAAATGATGTGACCTGTCAAAATCCAGAAATGCCCGGGGCAGTGGGGGCTGTCGAAAACTAAGTGGCCTTCTCAAACAGTTCTGGAAAGTTTGGCTTCAACAGCAAGAAGCCTGATACCAGTGCTCACCCTTCTTCAGTTGCCGGTCTCACGTTTCAAGGATTCAAGGATTCTTCAGCATCAGCCAAGCCATCTAATGTTGCAAAACGCTGGGTGTTTATGACAGTGCTTAGCATTTTAGGAGAACCATGTAACACCCCATAGGCTGTGGGTCTCAGTTTATATGTTTGCATATCAGCTAACAGCTGAGAATAAAAAGTAAAATAAGGGCCGTTTTCGGAACCTGTGGGGTTTTATTTGGTTTTGTTTGTTTGTTTGTTTGTTTGGGTTTTGTTTTTTTGGTTTTTTGACAGTTTTATCTTCACGTCTGTTGGCCTATGGAAGTATGATTTTCCCGCTTCGAGGCAACTCCTACTCACGCACTCCAACTACTACTTAAACGGTGTTGCTACAAAAACAAATTCCTACACCTTAATTCCTTTCCCTCTTTGCCTAATGATATTCGGCGCAACACCACGTCTCACCCGCCTCTCGACTTCTCCCTCCGCGCTTGTTTGTGCAAACAAACTCTCCGTGTCTCCCGTTCCCCGCAGCCCGGGGGGCGGTAGCAGCCCCGGTTCCCGCAGTCCCTCTCCGTGAGCCCGGGCCCGCCCCGGCGGCGGCGCTGAGGCTGCGGCCCCTCACGGGCACTCCATTAGTGGGCTGTGTCAGTCA
>JANPWX010000163.1:392034-467940 GCA_024734555.1 Trochalopteron elliotii | reverse complement strand
CCCGCGCCGGGCTCGGGGCGTGTTTCCCGGGACCGGGCTGCTCCCGGCGCGCTCCCTCCCCTTCCGCCCCGTTCCCGGGAGGGAGTAACCTGCCTCCGCGGTGGCCGCCGGCTCGGGCGCTTTTGTTGCAGCGCGGTGTCTGGTTACTGTCACGGCGAGTTTCCTTCCCCAGGGCGGCCCCGCCGCCTCCGCAGTTCGGGGTGGGCAGGAGGGCCAGGCCTGCCCTCGCCTTGCTCGGTGCCCTCGCTTTGCTACCGCTCCCCATGTGGGTCCCCGCCCGGTGCCGCTGCCCCCTTATCTCGGCAGGATGAGGTTGCTGGCAGTTTCGCGAGCATTTGGGAAACCGCAGGGACGTGAAGGGTGGAGAGGCATGGGTGAAGCTTTGTGCTCGGCGGCGTTGCCGGGAACATCCCCGGGGTGCCACGCAAGTGTGGGTTTCCCGCTGTGGTAGCGGGGAGTGCGTGTTGTGCCTGTCCTTGTTAGGCAGGACGCGTGTCGGCTTTCCTGAGCTGGAATAATGAGAGCGGCTGGAAATTAGAGTCGCTTGCGACCGAGGCCATAGAAGCTTTCATCTATTTTAAATTTTTTTCCCACTACTGTTGGTTTGGATCTATGTAAACACTGCACCTACACAGTCAGTTGTGCTTGCTCCGTGAGTCCCTAGTAGCCCACAGTGCGTGTGCTACTTTGTGACCAGATTCCATCTGAAAAGAAAAAGCTGCTCCTGACAGTGCAGCTTCGACCTGAATCGGCTCCAGCTGATGTGCAGCCAGGCTGCTTCATGCTGATGTGGAATGGTGTGGACCCAGGCCAGCTCACAACAATTAGTCGCAAGGTTAGGACTCTCTCCTTAGTGAGAGGAGCAAAGAAAGACCAATGCAGAGTTTCTGCGGTATTAGGATTTCTCCTTTTTGATCTTTGTCTTTGTCATCTTTCTGCTGAAAGTCACGGTATCCTAGGGAGTCAGAAGAACCTACAGTTCAGATCTGACAGGCACATGTGTCTTTTAAATTCTTGCCAGATACTGTAGTTACTTTTAAATTCGTGCTAGTTATTCACTGACTTTTGGAGTGCTGATCTTAGGTGATTTTAAATTGGGAGTAACTACAATAGTAGTGTGATCCTTGAGGGTGGGGCAGAAGGTGGTAAACACTTAGATTAATCATTTCGAGAAAAGAACTGTTGCTTTAGTTTTTAATACTCACTGCATGTGGTTTAACTTCAATAATAGTATATGTGCTAGATAGGTAGAAAAATAGATTATTTGCAATGTGTGTACATGCATGATTATATTTCATTACTTGTTTTAGGATATTTCAGACGTCTGTTTTTAAATTACTGTCATAAACTTCTTGAAACAAGTGTATTTTATCACTTCCTTAAAAATAATTAAACTTTTGTATTGATTTGAGTCTACAGTAGTTTATCACCAAAAATGTCTAGGACCACTAGTAAAACATGAAACAGCATGAACTGACAGGTTTGCACTCCAAGGCCCTAGTCCAGAATAAACAGTTCTTGAAAAGACCAGGCTGCACCTGCAAAAGCTTCTCAGATGACATTCAAAAGGAAGAAGTTATTTAGAAAGGTTGCTTACATGAAATGACTTTAAGAAAAGATATTTTAGTAAAAATAGATAAGTTTAATTAAAATACACAGACAAGTGACCTAAATACATAACTTAGATTTTTGATTTGCATGAGTTGTGTTTATCTGTAGCATAGCAATATCCTAATTACAGACCCTATTCTGCAAGAGTGTCCTTGGGCAAAAATATTCTTACATTTGCCTGAAACTCATTGTGATTTCAGTCATAGTTTGATACTAATAATGTCTTTAGCTGTAACTCTTGATGCTAACCTCTCAGATTTGCTGACACAGTTCTTGTAACAATGTATTATCCGCATATGGAATTATAAATTTTTGAGCTCTAAAACTCAGCTCAGACACCTTCCTTGTCTTAACAACTCATGGAGTTTAATTGACTTGATTTTTCATTTGTTTCCCAGTGCAGTCCTGTAGTTACAGTGGTACCACCAAGGAGGTGATGTTCTGTGATGGGTGAGCAAATTTAGGAGGAGGACTAGAATACCTTTAAATAGCTTTAGTTTGGAAGTGTAGTTAACCACAAACAGCTGCTGTAACTTAGGTGTGCAGAACAGTAGAATGTAGTTTTTCTTAAAAAATAAACCACAGGTTTTTTTAGATAAAATGTGGCTTTATGGTTTTCAAAAATCATCTTCAGGACTTCTGTTTCTACAGGTGCAAATAGGTCAGTGATCCACATTGCATCTCTGGCAGCTTTTTCAATGTGTAAAGTTGTTACACTATTTTTAAAATATTTTGTCTGTATATGTGTAGTTTCAGTTTCATGTTGTAAATCACAGCACCTTTAAAGCTTGTGGAGTGATGCTGTCTCTTATTGACTTGGTATACTCAGGATTCATAACAAGCATAGGTTTGTTTTTCATAGTGAGAATATGCCTGTTATAGCAAGTCATCTGCTTTCGAGCAAATTAAGTATTGATGACTGGAGTTTGCATTTGAATGCCTGAATAACTGGCCTGATCCTTTGATCTGTACTCCCAGCTATGCATATTAATATCAACTGGAGGAGAATGGATACAGTTACAGCAGCCAAATTTTGGACACCGATGTGTTGAGAGAACTGGTTATCATAAGGAGATGCCATTTGCTAGACTTTCTGGGAAGCATTTGTGACAGCTATTGTTAGGAGTTTTTATTTAGATGCTTCAAATTGACTGTGGAGAAAGTTCGTTTTTTTTCCACTGCTCTTGACAGGGTTTATGGTCACTTTTTCAGGTGTTTAAATAAGTGGTATGAATCTTCCTTAATTAAAATTTTTGTTTTCTATGCCATATCCAGGATTATTTGAACTTTGCATGAGACAAGGGATGCTAGCATTTAACAGTCATGCTGGTACTTTAAAGAAACTAGTATAATGTAAATTTTGCTTTGTAATTTCATTCTGAGTGTCAGTGTGGCATTCTTTATGTCAATATATATTTCTGGCCCGGAAGCTGCAATTTGTCAGATGTCTTGCCACCTGTAGCCTTGAGCCCATGGTTGTGATAGTCTCTTCACATTCTGTACTGTGTAATCAGTGTTGTACTTGTCTTCCATAGGAACAAAGGCTCTATTTACAGTCATTTCTGGTATAGCCAACACAGGTAAATAGTTAAAGCCAAAGTGGAATCACCTAAATGGACTGTGGGGATTTTGAAGACTGTCCATTGTCTCTGCATTATAGACAAAATTATGTGTAACACTTGGCTGTCACTTCTTATGCATAACTGCTGGCAGCACGGCACATTCTGAAGTCTGAATTTTTCACTGATTTGTGGGGTGACGTTTTCTTGTATGGAGTTAAAAATGGGAATTGGAAATTTAATTCTCATCTAAATAAGTAGTATACACTATATTCCATAAACTGCTGTGATAGACAGATGACAGATCTTGTATATCTGTAAATACTGTCTTGGGAAACACATCTGCATGAAAAGTGTGGGGGAGGGGGCATGTTCAGATTTTTCATATCCTTATTGGTATTATTTTATCTGCTTTGTTTTTCAGTTAACACAGTCCTAGTCCATGACATAGTAATGATGTCCTGTGGTCAGCTGAGTGGGGCAGGAGAATTCAGTACCTTCATGCACTCTCTGCAGCTCTTGGTTTCCTTGTAAAGGCGTTGAGTTTAACTTCTTTGAACGGTTCTGTTGGTTTTCCTATGACATAGGCAGTTCTTATCTGGTTACTGTTTTGTTTGTTGTAGTGTAGTCAGTATTTCTTGCCCCAGCTGGGACATGTAACACAAAGTAGATGTAAGCAGATTGGCACATTTAAAGGCGTGTCTGTTATCTTTGAATTGGTTGTGGTCTGTCACACTGGCTGTAGTTGTTTGTCATTTGAAATGCTTGACTTAAAGTCACAATGATACATAGACTGAAGTGGGTGTTTAATTATTTCTGCACATCAGAAATATTAGATTTGTGTGTTGACTGATTGTGGCAGTTGGCAGATATACCAGCTTTAAGAACTTATTCAAGATACTGGTTTGGAGTTGTGGTTTTTTCCTGTGGCACTTGGTTGGGGGAGGTGTTTTGTTTTGGGTTCGGGGCGCTTTTTTTTTTTTTTTTTTTTTTTTGTCTAGGTTCTTTTTTTCACCAGATATAATTCATAGCCATATTCTAATAGTGAAACTTTTAAGCAGTTTTTCAGGCCAGAGTAAATTTGTATAATTGGTTTTAATCTTGGTGACTTTCAAGAGGAGAACAATTTAATCAGTAAAACTGGAAAAAGTTAGAATCCATTCAGGGAATTTTGAAGTTTGGACGAAGTGGTTGAGTACCACCAGTGGTTGAGTTACTGTGCGATATGCTTGCATACGTGATGCCATACTTACTCTCTCCTTATTCCCTGAAATAAGATTAAATGCCTCACCCATTGGAAACAGAGGGGAGAAAAAATCCCCCTCTGTGTAACAGATGGGAAAATGAGGCTCAACAGCTTAGTGACCCCATCTAGCATCATTCGTGGAGTCTGTGCTAGAGCTACTTGAACTCTGATTTCTTGGGACCTACTCCAGTGACTTGACCACAAAGTTACTGCTTGTTCATTCCTATCAGTAAGAGTTACTGTATGTTGCCTTTGCAGGAAGCCTCTGTGGCATGCTTGATGCTCCACTTAACTATTCTTGGAGGAAATGTGCTACCATTTTAAAAATTATTAATTAATTTATTTATTCAGTGAAGCCATTCAATTGTGTGTAAGTGAGTATGTATCTAAAAAATACGTTACTGTGGTCTAGGTCTGTTTCCTGACAGTTTCTAAGTTTAAATTAAAAGAAATCTTAAAAGAATTTAAATAATTTAATCCAAGCATTAATTTATTGAAACGTGCTTAGCTATATGCAGATGATGTGAAGAAATGGTATTTTGTGATTTTAAATATCCAACAATACATAGAACCCTCTTTGTCCTGCAAATTCAGGAGGTGGTGGTTTTAGGATGCAAATATTATTGAATTATTTCTTGCATAACATGTTTGCCAAAATTAGTTACTGTTAGAACTTAGACTTACTTGTGAAACAATGCTTTTAGCTTCATGGAGATTCTTTCTTCCTGTAGCTGACTTCATATAAAGTCACTTCAGAAATCCTGAATTTTAGGAAATAGTGAAGTTGTTCCGCAGCTTATTCTCTCTTCTTAGCAGAATGTATCAAAATAATAAATTATAAAATAAGTGTAAACAGTAATGCTTTAGTTGACTGCAGTATTAAATTTCACCCTTTGAATTTATCCTGCATTCTGAGGAACCAGCTGACATCTGAAAACCCGTGTGTGCAGCACAGGGAACTGCAGCACACGGCCTTGCTGTGCCTGCTGCCTGCCCCTGCTCATAGGGGAAGGCTCTGGCACTTCCCCCCATGTGCATCCAGTCCTTTGGCAGGAGCCCAGGAAGGCACAGGGCATTTCCCTGGCACTGCAGGAGGCAGGAAAGGTGAGGTGCACCTGCCTTCCTGTGCAGATCCAGGCTTGGTAATAAGATTTGTGCACAGTCAGGTGCCAGAGTCACTCTTTTAAGATTATGTGTGCAAGCAGAAGGAATTTCTTCTATTTTCAGGTGTTCAGCAGTGGTTGGATATATTGAGGTAGGTGGTTTCTAAAGTGTGTGTTTCTTCTTCCTCTTTGGAGCAGATGGACAGAGATTAGGTGCTGTGGGGGTTTTTGGCTTTGCTTTACTAAGGTTGCTGAATTTATGTGTTAAGTGTAATAATTTACTAGTCATCCACTTGTACAGGAAACTAAATGAGACTTCCTCTTCTCTGTCTTTTTCTTATTTTCTTGGGTGGTTGGTTGGTTGTTTTGTTTTGCTTTGGTTTTTTTTTTGTGAACACATGACCAGACATGATTTGGAGCTGATTTTAGCTACATAGACTGCTTGTCCAAGACAAAAATTTTATAACAGTGTATGTACAGCATCTTGAGTAATCTTGTGGCACTTGTTTGACCTCAAGATGAGTTAATTCAGAGAATTAAACTTGCTGAGAGCTGCAAACTTTTTACTATTCTTTTCTAATGTGACTTGGCGCGGTGCTGGACAAATGCCAGTGCAGGAAAGGGGACTGCTTTTCTGTATTGTTAAACTAAACTCTTGAGTCATACTAGATAGGAAGAAGGTGGCAAAGTGGATAGGGTTTACAAAATCATATAGTTTAACTTGCCCAAGTATCCTAACTTAAAGAAGTTTGTCTTTGTACCTAAATGATTTGCAAATTAATGGCTTTTGTCTGAGGTTGTCTATGGAGAGGCAAGTTTCAACATCCTGTTGTTTCTTTTAATACTCCGTGAAGGAAGAAATCCTTAGACAATAAAATTGAGAATAAATTATGTGGAATTCATGGAACTTGAGTTAACAAAGTTTTATATAAAAATACTTGTGGAGTTTTGAATACTTACATGTACTATTTCTAACAGTATATGCAAAATGTTTTGGATAAGTGCTGTAAGAGAACAGCTAGAGAAGTCTAAGATGATGGCTCACTTCTGCTATTTACATCTAGTAAATTTTAATCAGGTCAGGATTTAGGTAAGTGCTTTGGATCTGTGTGGCTTCACAGCTCAGAAGTTAGGGCACAAGTCATTAATTCAGATCCTATTAAAGCCTTCTATTTTATTTAAGCACTGGAATAGATTGTGAAAACTCCTGAAGATTTAAGAAGGGCTTAGACATAAATGTCTTGTGAGCAGCATTGTAGGAATAGCTGATCATGCTTTGGTGTGTGGAGATAGATTGGATGACCTCTTAAGGTCCTCTTAGTCTATTTTCAACTATTTTTTTTTCAGACCTACAGATTTTTTCTCGGGGTAGCTCACTGCTGCTTAGAATAGCAAATTTGAGCGTGCACAGTTTGAAAGGTTTTTACTGAATGTGGTTCCACACAGAGCCTTGTGTTGCTAACAGCAGATTTGTTATGAGTGCTTCAGTGGGAATTTCTGTGCTGCTTTGAAACAAGCCAGAAACATTGTCACAGCTTTACTCTATCCAAGGACCTCACGGTGCTTGGGCTTTGTCTGTTGAGAGTCCCTTGAAAACACCAGAGAAAGAGCTTGGATCTATACATACCCAGTGTTTTAATGACTAAATAATAAATAATACTGGTAGTTCTTACATGTTTAAATCCAATAACTGCAGGTTTTGGGTGAGTCTGGAAGTTTTGGTAGTTGACAACTAGGAGTTACCTGAGAGAAGCTTCATCACCTATGTTAGTCATTGGCATGTTAAAACTTCCACATAACAATTTGTGAAGGGTCTGATTTAGATGTCTTATCTCTTTTGCTTATTTGTGTCCTTAATGCATCATTCTGCATTGATATACAGTTTAATTCTTGATTTAACTCTTGTTAGGTGTTGATTAGTTGCTAAGTCTAAGAATACAACATTTTTTGTCTTTACTGAGTTTTAAGGTTCTGCTATAAGGTAGGAACTACATGGAAAAGCCAATAGCTGTCAAGTCTACTGAATTCTGTTAACAGTATAAGGACTGCTTACTAATTTATATGTTCGGTTCCAGTATTAATAATTAGGAAATGTTGGGTTTAATGGCTGCAGAATTATTCCAAAAGATGCAATTGGTATCAGTTTCATAAGGAGTTTTTAAATAGTTGACAGACACAGTTGAGAAAAAAAGTTAAAATATTTGCCAGAAAGAGTACTTAAACATCCCAAAACAGTCTAACAATGGTCTGAATGCAAAGGAGAGATATTATGGAGGTGAAAGTGTCTAATATCAAAGAAGGTCTGGGGACAAACTTAATGCCCTTCAGAAAAAAAAATCCTTTTAGACTGTAGAGAAGAACAAAGCTTTTAGCAAGGTAGGTCCAAATCAGTGGAACTTTGATTTGCAAACAGGATGTAGGAATGGAGATGCTAAACTAAATCTAAAAACTTCGAGTGTATATTATCTATCATATTATTGAAAAACTAAGGGAAAAATAGGAAAAATGAGTGCAATAAGAAACAATGATTTGCCCACTTAATATTTCAATTGATGTTTTGAATACATGTAAAAAACACTGTAATGGGAATGATGGTTACCTGAAATTATTATTAAAATAAGATATCCTGCCCCAGACTGCTACGTCTTAATTGTGTTTATGGATGCTAGGTGCTGTATTGTACCTACAAAATGACCCATGTGGGTCCAGTGCTAATCAGAAGGTAGATGTGAAAAGCATTAGGTTTACTGTGCAGATGAGTTTTGCCAGACTTTGGAGATGAATTGGATCTCTTGCAGTAAATGTTGGAACCATAATTTAAAAAAAAAAAAAGTGGCATTATGACTTGCAGATCAATATATAAGTGTAGTATGTAAAGTGCAGGATACTCAGTGCTTCAGAGGAAGCGGTTAATAGATTGTGGAGGGATGTGGGTTGCAGTTCTTGGTGTACTTCTTTCTTACAAAGGGTTTGGTATGACTCTGTTTTCTTGATGCCAGTACCTTAACATATGATGCTGCTTGTGACCTCATTGTCCCTGCAGTGTGGTTTTTTATGGGTGTGCATTACTGGTCCAGATCTGAAGTAATTTGAATTTCAAAAAGGCTTTCTTTAAGCTCTCTTTCTGCCAGGAAATTCCTGAGAGTTCTTACATCCTGAGAGTTCAGTGGATTGAAGCCTGTAATTTTTGATTGCTAGACATATTGATGATTGGTTGACTTTTGTGTCAGATGTTCTGTCAGATGTTGTGGAGAACCAGCTGCCTGATAAAGATTCCCTGGTGTCTGTCTGCTTTGTACCTAGTAGAGAACCTGTAGGATCTCTTTGTGTTCCTGTCCATGTGCCTTCAGAAAAACTGCTGGAACCTAGCTGTGTTTAGGTATTGATTTCTACTAATTTAGTGAGATATGGCAACAGGTTTAAACCTTTAAAACCTTTGGGGAAACAAATTTTATGTGTTAATTAACATGACTTTTTCCACTGGAAAACAGAGTAGGAAGTTGAATCAGAGTGGCTTGGAAGGTCATTTTGTAAGTTGCTTTTGTAAGGGATGTGCACCCTGCTTTCCCTGGCAGAAATCGATTGTTGATATGTTCAGGTGTAAGTAGAAATTTTCTGTGGACCTTTTCTGTTACCTGTCTTATACTTCTCTTGTGTTGCCATCTGAAATACGTTTTACTTTTGGAACCAGACTACTGGGAATAGCCAGATCTTGGATCAGTTCTGCTTAACTTAGTTGTCCTGCTATGAGACGAGAGAGCACTTGAAGAGTAATCAAGGTCTAGAGTCTCTGTCTTTTGAATTGGGCTAATCTGAGAATGTGAAAGGTATATATTCAGCCTTCTCTTAGTCTCTGTTCATCAGACTATTATATCTACTCCTAGTCTGTTATGTCATCGAGGCATGCCCTTGGTGCAAGTTAAATACTAGAGGGAGTCTACGCCCAGCAAAACAAAATATATTTCATTTGCTCACCTCTTAAGCATGCTGCTGACCTCCTGACTCCACACTGCTTTCAATAGTGCCATTTCCAGCAGGAACCTTTGGGCTTTACATTTTAACTCCTGAGAAAGGCTGTTTGCTTTGTAGCCTTTCTGAATATACAGCAGCTTTCCATTTAATGGTATATACCAGCAAACCATAAATAATATATACATATTCTTCTTTACCTTACATGGCTCAGACTGTTCTGAGAAAAACTGGTTCTACCATTCAGTGATTCCCTTAGCATAATCATTGCTTGGGTAGACCTGTTTAAAAAGATCTTGCTAATCCAGTGCTCTGGCTCAGACATGACTGCATGGTGCTCATGCTGATTCCTTGAGTGTGTTCCTAGTTCCAGTGAGTGTGTTTTGATTGCATTGCTTGAGTTCAGCTGAAAAGTAACTGTAAGGAGTGCAGGATTAAACAGGAAAACCAGATTGTGCAAAACAGTTTATTTGTTTTGCAGAAGTTTGCTGTGGTTTTTCTGGCTGACTGTTAAGAAAGTCAGTGAGGTTGAAGATTAGAGCCTTTTTAAAAACAGAGGTTGATCTCGCCTTTTTCTCTTTGAAGGGAAGCTTGTCTGAAGTTCCTGAGAGTGGGTTTCACTTCCAACTATTTTCAGTTATCTTAAAATAGTAAATGTGAAAACTGAAACTTATTGCGTGGTAGATTATTTAACCTGCAGTTAATATACATTATTATTTAGCAGAATGACTATTGTAGCAGAATCACTTTTTCTGAAAATCTGCATGTGGAGTGGAGTCAGTGTAGAGCACATGGTTTTGATATACAAATTGCCCTATTTTAGGCCCCAGAGTTTAGCCATTGTTGTTGTTAGGACATTATAGACTCCTCCTTTTCAGCTAAAGTCAATTATTTTATTTGTTCTACTGTTTTTTTCTTTTTTTTTTTTCCCAATTGGCAAGATTGAAGGAAGCTATCTTGTAGCATGAACAGAATGTAGAGATGTGTAGCTGGAATACAAATGTTAATTTATGTCATAAGTTTGAGAAAAGGGGGAGTATGTGACTTGTGGCCTTGATGGTAATGATGTATGTATACTCAATATGTTTCCCTGTAAACAAGCTTTATTAAAAACACTCATTTCTGTTACTTAGCTAAGCTGGTATTTTTCTGGTCTTCCATTTGATAATACTGACTTTTTATGTATCTTAAGGAAGGATAGTACAATACAAGCTTTGCTGCCTGTACAGTATAAGTAAAAGATATTACAGTGTGGGGCATGTGGGCTTTTTGGAGGATCATCTTATCAAATTACACTTTGCTGTACAGATAGAAGGTTGTATTGACTGTCCTTAACTGAGACAGCTTTTAAAGATTATATTCACTGCTGTAGTAATGTATAGCATATGCCACTGATTTCTTACTAGTCCTCCAACATGGAAAGATGACTTTTAGAGTAGACCAGAGTCACGCCAGAAATCTCTAGTATCTTCCTGAAGCCAGGAAAGATGAGAAAATAGCACTGCTACCTTGTGCCAGATGTCTGCAGTAGAAAGACAATCAGAAAGCCCAGCCTTCTTCCTCTCCCCACCACCTAAGCAAAACAACCAAACAACAACCACATTAAAAAAACCCAAAAACCTAAAGAAACACCCCCTTGAAAAAACCCAACCCACCTGTGTCATATTTGAAAAATTCATGATTCCTATAATTTAGCTTTTTCGAGCTTCCTCTTCCACAGGGGAAAAAAAAAAAAAGAAAAGGAGCTCAGGAGAAAAGTTGCTAGAGAGCTGGTAATCATCTGATTGAACATTCAGTGTGCTTGCAATATTTGAAAATTAGAATTTGTAAGTGCTTAGGATTTAATCTGTCACGTGAAGGACTCCCCTATAGCCATATGCAAGCTAGAGGATTCTATTAATCAGAAGTTGTTACAGAAGACTGCTAGGAAGGTTCTGAAGAATTCTGCTGAAAAGCTGAGTAGTGGGAAGGAAGGTATGGAATGAAGCTAAAATCTCTGAATTTCTGAGCAGCTTTTATTAACTTTCTGACATGTAAAACGTAACTATACATGTATGTAACTTTTAAGTAAATTAGGATTTGAAAAATGTGATTAATTAGACCTTGGGTTCTCTAAGGAAACAATACAAAAATTAACTCAAATTCTGTCTCCAATGGTAATGGAAAATGGTAACCATTTTTAATAGTTTATTTGTTTCTAAAATGATTCTGGATTGCTGTTAAACTTTAGGAGCAAACTAAGAATTAATGCCTGAGTTGATGCCCTATACCATAACTTAGGAAATACGTACTTTTCCTTACAACTTGC
Source organism: Trochalopteron elliotii (assembly GCA_024734555.1). Taxonomy (NCBI): domain Eukaryota; kingdom Metazoa; phylum Chordata; class Aves; order Passeriformes; family Leiothrichidae; genus Trochalopteron; species Trochalopteron elliotii. The sequence continues at coordinate 456,144 of JANPWX010000163.1, read as the reverse complement.
TATTGGTCATGTTTGTTGTATAAGCAAAGTTATTCAAAGTCTTTCAGGGAAAAATACCTCTTAGAAATTCCCCCTCTGTTGACCAACAAGGTATTTCAGATTTTTTAAAAGATTTTTAGAGCTAAATTTCAAATTCAAAAGCCTTTTTCTGTATGGCTTGTCAGAATGCCCCTTGGGAAAGTACAGAAAGTGGTAAATGCTGTAAAATTGATAGTAAAATTAGAATTGCATTCAACGTTTTTTCTAAGTCTACACTGTAGTTACAAAGTTTCCTTAAGGTGGAATAAGAGCTGACTTGCTATTTCAGTTCATGCTCTTAGAAAGGACCCATTTATCTGTTTGCTTTGTGTGGCTTTTTGCCATTCAGTCTTCATCAGGTTTAACTGTTTTGCAGAAGTTATAGTAATGAAAAATAGTGTCTAGCTGTGTAGTAGAGAGGCTTCAGATGCCAGGTGGTTTTATATATTTCTTACTGTGGCTTCATCCAGGTTGAGAATACATAAAGATCAAAGCAAGAGTGGCATTACATGCCAGCAATAGGGAGTTTTCCATGTTTATTTTCAATTACTGTCTTTTGTAGAATATGGAGAGTACAGTAACATGCTATGAAAGCTTATCTCCAATCTGTTTATTTCTGTACTTGGAGTCAGTGGTTTTTTTCACTTTCTGTATCTTTTTTTACAGAATGGACAGCAAATTGTGGATGAACCTATGGCAGAAGATGATATCAACCAACAAACTGTGAGTGAAAGATGGCTGTAATAAAAATAGTCCAATATTGGAGCACACTGACATCACTTAATTCATAGGCCATATGCCACTAGTGTTTTGTTTTTTGAATTTACTGGACATGGGGTGCACTCTCAGATATTAGTATTTTTGAGAGAGGTTTTTTTCCCTCACTGACTCAGGTCTAGTTTGGTATCCTACTGTTCTCAAAACTTATTCCTCAGCTTTTAATAGTGTTTCAGGGAAGGTCAAGGGTGAGGAATAACTGTGAAAAGTGTAGTTTCCATTGTGCTTGTTATTGAAAGGCATTCATCAAAGGAATTCTTAACCTAGGCTTCTTAAAAATAGAGATTGTTACTAAAGAGAGGATCATTGAACCTTCCTGACTGTGATAACTTTTAGAGTTCCTTGTCTTCATGTCAAGCTTGCAGTTTACAGAATTTCATAATGTGAAAATACCAAGTCCAGTTTTCTTGTTGCAATGCCTGTGAATTTTGTCAAACATCAAGTTTACCTGTACTTTTGTGTTAGAGAGTACTAGCTGAATGTTAAGTCTGGTGATAAATGGCTTTGCCAATAAAAACAAATTTTGAAACTCCATATTTGGTTGGACTTCAAGGTTCATATGCTGCTGTTGCCTATTGTGCAGACTTCAGGTTGTGAGTAGATGGTCAAAGCTGCTTCCATCTATACAGCATGGATATAATTGCAACACTATAGCAGTTTCTCTCTCTGCTGGAATCGTGTAGAGACAGTTGAGATAGTAAGTTGCTTTTTCCATGTTTGTCTTTAAATGTACCCATAATAGATGTAGCTCTTAAGCTGATATGAAAACTGGGTGACTGCAAGTCTGCACAGCATAGCTGTTCTTGATTCCTCCTCATAGTATCAAGGCTCTGCTGTATGTACCACAAGATGAAGAAATGAGGCAACTGCTGACAGGTGACTGAAGTAGTGCAGTGTTAACAGTAAGAAAAGAACAGTATTTGTGTGTTTAGAAGGAAACACTAGGAGATCGTTTGTTCTAATATTGTGCATAATATAGACTACAATGCTTACTTTAGTTCTTGTGTAAACTAGAACCTATCTTTGGGAAAGTATTCAGTTTTGTTTTGGTTTGTTAATTTATTTTGACTTCTGCCATTGCTTGATTATTTCCTTGTTTTGAGTCTGTAACTTAACTATTGCATTTGGTTTACAAGGCAAGGTTTTGCTGGGGAGGGTTGATCTCTGTGAGAAGAGGTCAGAGGGTTTGCACCACCATGTAGGTCAGAGCCAGATTCAACCAGCTCCAAAATGGGCCCAGCACTGGCCAAAGCTAAGCCCATCAACCATGTGGGTGGAGATCTGTGATGTCATGTTTAGGGTAAAAATTAGTGTTGCATCTGTGAGGGTAAGGAGTAAAAAAAGTGTGAGAGAAACAGCCCTGCAAGCCGCCAAGATGAGTGAAGAAGGGGGGACAAAGGAGGTGCTTTGTGTGCCAGAACAGAGATTCCCCTGCAGCCCCAGAGAAGACCATGGTGTGAGGCCAGCTGTCCCCTGCAGCCTGTTGGAGGATTGCAGTGGGGAAGATCTCCACCCTGCAGGCTGTGGAGGACTCCACACTGGAGCAGGTAGATGTGCCCTGAAGGGAGCTGCAGCCTGTGGAGAGCCCATTCTGGAGTAGGCTGGTGGCAGGAACTGCAGCCCAGAGAAGCCCACGGAGGGAGCAGGTTTTCTGGCAGGGCTACAGCTCATGGGGGACTTAGACTGGAGCAGTCTGTTCTTGAAGAACTGGACTTTGTGGAAAGGATCTGTGCTGGAGTAGGGGAAAACTGAGGAAGTAGCAGAAAGTGTTAAGTGACTGCAATTCCCATTCCACGTGTGCTGTTTGACAGAGAGGAAGTGGAAGCGTGGTATCAGCCTAAGAAGAAGGGGAGGGTGGAGAAAAAGGTGGTTTTAGTTTCATCTTTGTTTCTCACTGTCCTGGGAACAGGTGAAATAAATTTTCCCTAAATTGGTACTCTTTGGCCCATGGTAGTAACTGGTGTGTGCTGTCCCTGTTCTTAAGGCAGTGCATGAGCTTTTCTTCACGTCCTGCTGAGGAGGGGGGATTGAGAAAGTGACTGGGTGGGTGTCTGGCAGCCAGCTAAAGTTTATCCCTCAAAATTATCAAACTTCTCTTTCAATAGTTGATAACTACAGGATGCTTACAAATGTTTCCCTGTACTTCCTTTGGAAATTTCCAAACTGCTGCTTTTTTTGGTAGGCAACTGATTTTAATACAGTATTACCATCAAAAAGTTAAAATGTTTCTTTAGTATTCTTTCTGTCATGCTTGAGCTGCTTTGTTAAGATTGTTTTAGCTTTTTAATGTCTCAGACCAGTATTTCAGGAGTATACTTTGCATTTATTTCTAGGCTGAGGTGGTGAGTAAAAGGTTGCCAGTTGTGGTGTAAATTAATCTTGGGTTTTTTAGACAAGACATTACTACAGCTGCTCAGTCAGTTAGAGCTGGAAGCTAACCAGTGCTGTCAGTTCAGTGATAAAACACTTCTTGAGCTGGGATGTGAGAGTCTATCAGTGCTTCATAATCTGTTTTGGTGCAAGATACAGACTATTTTAAATTACCACGGAAAGTCATTTAAGTTGTGCTGTTTAACTTTGCACTGGAATGGGCTTGGGGCACCTACATAGTTACTAACAATTTACAAAATTTCTCAGCTGTAACTGAGGACAGTAGAATGCCTAGGGTGTACTAGCAAATCAGGTAAGAAGACAAAATACTTTGGTAGGTGTGTAAAGTATGCAAGCTCAGGATAGAAAGTTGCCATACTTCTATGGAGATAGAAGGTGAAAGCTTGGAATCTGCATCCTTTTGCTGTCTTAAGTGGTTGGATGGAGTGCTGATGATGCAAATGAGATAGGAAGTTTAAAATAAATATTAAAACTAAACAAAGTTCTGTGTACATAGGAACTCTTTCTAGTATTCTGTGTATCAAAAGAGAAATTGTTTCATTACATCTGTGTTCTTTTGGTCAAAAGTAAAATTAATCAACGGGAAAGCCTGAGTTACATGGCTGTGATTCAAAATTTGTGATAGTTTTAGGAAAAGTGGGAAATATAAAGATTTCTAAGGAGTCCAAGATGCTGTATGGTTCAAAGTCTTGCTTCTTTCAAAAGAGGAGTCATTCAGTGCTCTGGTTTTATTGCAACAAGTGTGCTGATTATATCTGACTTTATAGCTTGTTGCCAACATTTTTTTATCTGTATCTCATAAATGACCTGGGACAAGCAGGAAATAAATGTAAGAACAGCTGGCTGAAGCTGAGGCTAATGTGAAAGCTTAAGTGGACATTATTGAAAGGGGAAGCTATTTAAAGCCTTTTATTTGCTACCTTTCTCACTCTTGTGCTGTCTGCCATTGCTTTTTGTACCTCTGTGTCCATAGAGATTGAGTAAATTAACTGAGCTAATTAATTGTTTTGAGCTGTTGCAATCATGCTGCATGCTTTATTGCTGGTTAAAGCTATCCAGAAACTGCAGCTAGTCTAGCAGGTGGCTTCCAATTTTGTGTGTATGTGAAGATCATATCATATTTGTGCTGTGTTCTTTATGTTCTGTGATCTGGATTCTGTGTAGCTGATAAAACACTTACTACAACTGATGTATTACCATTGCATTCTGCTAGCTTAAGCCTAATTATTAAACATATGAAAAATATTAGGTTCCAAGAATTTGTAAAAAGTTTTCTTTTCACTAGAAGTGACGTTTTCATTTGAAAGTTGCAGGAAAATTTCTTTTTGGTAACCTGCAAGGACTAAAAGTTGTTATTTTTTCAGTACAGGCAGAAGTGGAGCCTATTTAGGCTCAAACTTGTGATGAACCTCTCTTCAATGCAGGTGGTGGGGTCATATTGAAGCCTTGAGTTCTTGCTTTGGCCCTACTTTTAAACAAGCAGAATTAAAGCATACGTAGAATTAAAACTAAATCAAAATAAATCTTATTGAAATATGTTGATCAGAGTGATAAATTAAATCTCAGTGGCTGTCATCTTACTAAATAAAAAATATATAACAAAGGTAACAATGACTAGTCAGTGGGTAGTCAAAAGGTAGAGTAAGAAATGCTTGCAGAGAGAAGTCAATAGTTTAAAAAGTCTTTTTCATTTATTTTTTCCTGGTAGAATTTAAATAACACATCTGTTTGCAGTCAGGAGAGATGAAAATTAAGACCATTGTCTTTCCAATCAGTGTTTTTTATTAAAAGAGTTTATAAGGAAAGTGTGATCTTAAAATAGGCTTCAGAATACATTGGAAAAATAACCTGAAGCATGTGGACAATACAATCTCATTGCTGAAGTACTGAATTTGTTTGGTAAGTGCTGAGATTCTGTATTTTACATGCATGTATACCATACAATTCACAGTAAATCTGTAAAGCACTGGAATGGGGATGTCACAATAAGGAGAGGGAGATCATTCATCAGTTACGGCCGTGGGCAAAACAGCACCCATTTCTCAAACAGTAATACTAAATCCAGAGTAATCTGGGGTAATCTCATTTGTTATGTCTTCACCTGTGAAAATAATGTACGATGAGTGTTGTTCAGGAAAATTCAGGGACAAAAACATCACTAAACTGAGAGATTTTTAGATTTTAAAACATTTCAGAGAGGCTTTAACTGATTTTTAGTTTTACCTCAATTTCTAATGTTCTGTGCTGGTGAGAACTCAATGTCTCAGGAACTTTTGTTTGCCTTTTGGCAAGTTGAAGCACCATTTCAGGACTGCTCTAAACTTCTGCTGGATATTCCTGCTCAGGTGATCAATAACAGTTTCCATGTTTAAGAACAGTCATGTTTGTTAATATGACAATGGAGGTATTTCTGATGATTATTTCAATATGTTTCTTTTGCTAATACAACCTTCATGTTTCAGTTTTCTGTCTGTGCATTTTTGTCATTTTTTTCATTAAAATTCTTGGCTCTGTGGTAGAGGCTTTAAGACATAGCTATAATTTCTTAAACATTAGGGAAATGTTTGAATTCACGAGTGTTCATAGTTCATAATTCTTCTCATTATTTACAGACTGATACTTAATTTTAGCTGTAACAGCTACTTGTGTAGCTACTTGTAACAGCTTGGATTACAAATACTGAACTTGTTCTGAAAGTATTCTGTAATTATTACATGCCTTTTAGTGTTTCTGCTAAATATACATATGTGCTCATGTATTTAATTCTATTTTACAAACAAATAACTTGATTCTCAAACAAATAAGCTTTTTTTAGGCAAACAATTTACGTCTGTAAAAATTAAATCCAGTCATTTCCTTCTCAGTGACCAGATTGTGCTTTGTAAAAGGCAGAATGCTTTTTTTTTTGTCTGTTATGGTGAAATTGGAAATTCATTGTCTTCCAAAGCACTCTGTTCTGCTGAAACTTGGATGAATTTTGTTACCAACTTAGTGACATGGTGCATCTTACCTCTCTGAGAATGAACTTGCAGGTCCTCATGTAAGAAGTTACAGCAACCTTGTAAACAGTGCAGACCATTTTGTTTGAGATGTTAACTCTTAGATATAAAACTAGTATGGAGAAGGCAAGCTCTGGAATACTTTTTTCCTCCAAGTGTTGAGGAAAGGTTACAGCAAAACTTTCATTGATGTGTTCTACTGGATTTTTCTGAGTGACTTATTTTGCATTTAGTGTCTTAGATGCAGGGTACCTCCTGGATCTTGGTCAGAAAATTTGAATAATTTGAGAGTGTAAGCAATGTTCAAAGTCAAGCTGCTTACTTGTTACATAGAGAGAAAACAGATGGTAGCCCTGCAAAGCCTGTAAACTGACAGATGGAAGCTGCCACACCCCCTGTTTAATAGAATATTGCTGCTTTGGCTATACAAATGTATTTATTATGAAGAAAAGTATATTGTTCAGCTTCTGAAAACTTAAAAAATTAGCTCTCTGTTTCTCAACTGTTGGCCTTTGTGAAACAAAGGCTTTTCATTCCATATATGTGCTGCTTCTTTGCTTTTTGCAAATAGTTGAAAGCAATCAATATTGCAGAGCCCTGCTTTCCTAGCACTGTAAAGATTTAATTTGCATTGTTACACTTCTCAAGCTGTGAGTATTGTCAGCTTACCTGATGGACTCCACTTAGATTAAAAGTTTCAGCCTCCAATGAAACTCATGGATTCCCAAATATTCTATATTGCTTTGAGAGTTCCTCAGCGTTTTTCAGTTCTCCTACTGTCTGTAGTGTCTGTGAGCTCTGTTGTCTTCAAAGTCTGGACAGCGTTTCTCTTAATTTTGTAAACTCAGATTATCCAATTTAAGCAATGAGCAGGGGAAGATGGGAGATGAACTGACTTTATATTTCTGTACTGGAGGAGAAGGAAATGCATTGTGCAAATGGAGTTCTGTAATTGACTGAACTGTGACTGACAGGCATACCCCATTCCCTTTGTTTTGGAGACAGTTGTGTCTCCTGATAAACAAGTATAATACAAATCCTTATCAAGGATGTTAAGGTAGGGAAGCAACTTGCTGGAGTAATTTGTTCTTTTTATCAGACTTTCCTGTTGGGGACTGCTGCCCTCCAACCTGTCTCCTTCATATACGAAGGAATATTTAAAAGGGCAAGCTCTCTTCTGAGAGATTCTCAACTTGAGTTGTGTAGCTTATATCTTAATGTTTCTGGTTGGCTGCTGGTGCTCTTTGGGAACCATGCAGGCTGTGTTCTCCCAGAACACAAGAAATTTCTTCCACCTGCCAGACTCATGCCAGTTATAGGAGAGCTATTGTTGTGAAGTAACCCCACTGACCCCTGAGCACTGTGCTTTGTACTTCCCTGCGAGGTCACATAAAAGGTTTGGGAGAGCAGTAGTCAGTAATTGTATAAATGTTTTGGTTGAAATGCCTTATTCCTGTCGCCCTTAGCAGATACAGCATATCTGCAGCAAAATGTGCTCTTACCTTTACAGCCAAAAGATAAGAAAATTATTATTTACCCACAGTAGCTTTTCATCTTTAAGGGATATTGTAGTTAGAGCAGCTCTTACCATGTACTCTCCATTTCTGCCTTTAGCTTTTTTTGGTACCACAGGGTTTAATTTAGTGACTTGAAGATTCCTGGTCACTCTGCTTTTAGTGTAATTGTGTCTATTCTTGACAAAGTAAAGGCAGAGAGCTTGCATGGTCTCCTATTTCTTTATTTAAATTTCTTTTTAAGATTTCCAAGTGCAAATAACTATATTGCTGTTAAACTGCAAAATTAAATTCTTGAGGCATTTCAGTTTTGAAGGAGGAAGTAGCTGCAAGTTTGAAACAATTGAAGAGAGGAAATCTTCAAGTAATTTTTATGCTACTCATTTGAAGTCCTTGTGTTGCAGTAAACTCCTTGTGTTCAAGAAGCTTTGTTCATCTTGAAAATAATAATTAATAATTCTTCATTCTGTGTTACTACTGTTGTAGGAAAAACTGCTTCTTCCAAAAAGGCTGTACCACACTGGACTGTAAAAAGCACATTGGCATTGAGGGCTTTTGAGCCCTCAGCTGAGTCACGAAGTCCTCCTTTGTGCAGTAGTAGTTCCTGAAGGCCTGTGTTTATTGTAATAATAATGATGTATATTCGGTACACAGAATTTGGAAGGTTGTCCCTGCGGATGTTACACAAATAAAGACCCAGAGGAGCACAAGAGGACACTAAAAGGACACAATTTTGCTTCTGGGATATGGCTAAAGTCAGGTCTTTATTTCACCTCTCCATTTTGACAAGAGAATCTTGGCTCACGCTGGGGAGATGGGTAATCCCAATTTAAGGGAAAAGCAGAAACTGATAGTGTTGGGAGCCAGGATGTGGGATAGAGATAGCAGCAGTGTGTTCTGTCACTTAAATTACTGGCTTTGTCTTCTAAAGAGGAATTAAAATATAACAAAAAAAGCAGTAATCTAGATATTTGTTAGAACCCAGTCAAGGGAAGCTGGCTGCAGGGTGGGTTTGTTTTCATGTCTTGTGCAAGCAGGACTAGGGTATCTTGCTGTATGTTTCCTTTGATACGTAGTCACTGAACGGAATCACCTGGATATATTTATAGCTGAATACTTGTATATGCCTTTGACTAAAGGTCTTTACTTGCCTTTGTTTATTTATTACTTAAAAAACAATCTTGTTCCACTAAAGGAGCATGTACTTTAGAATTCATTGTTTTAACTAGTATCAAAAAAGCTAAAGATAGTGTCAATATTCAAGAAAATATCTCCCATACTAAATCTAGAGCGATCAAAATAAAAACTTCATCTCTTTGAAGTAACTTTTTCGAGTTCTAATTCCTAAAACATTTGAAGTGTTTGGGACTTTTTAACATTGAAAGAAAGCTTAGGAATCCTTTTTATTTCAAGAAGTTCACACTCTGCAGAGCAATACAGGATTGGTGCATAAGTCAGACATTTGGGCTATTCAATCCAATTCAAATATTTCTGGAGTTTGCCTTGGCCTAGAGCATCTGTGTAGCATTTTCTATGTGCAGGATTTCAAAGGACTAGCCACAAGGTCATTTTGGTCCTCTAACTAGACTCTAGTAAATAAAAACAATCTTTAGGCATTCTCTGCATTGAAGTCTGGAAGGTAGTGATATGTGAGATCTTAAAATATGTTGTAAAGTTAAATTCATAAAAATACGATTATCACATATAGGACTTAAAATACTTGCTGTTGTGCTTAATCAGTGAAATGTTGCATAGTAGTGTGATTTCTGAAAGAGATCCTGATCTCTTTTGTTCTTTTCTGGGAACCAGGAATCAGTAACATCTGCAACAGCCTGTTGCTATCAGGCAATCTGCTTACATTTCCTGTGCTGATCTCTATAAGAATCAGCAACATGAGTACCACTGCTGCCCAGGCTTTCTTTATCACAGCTCTGTGTGTGTGTGTGTGAAATCAGCGTCTTTATTTTAATGTCTTTTCTCTCTTTTTTTGACCTTTTTTTCCCCCCTTCTCTCTCCCCACCCCCAGCTGTGTCTGACTTGCCTGACAGGAAATTTTCTAATTGCCGGAACAGCTGGTCACAGCAAAAACGCCAGGGTTGCTCTTCCCTGCTAGACTTCTGATCGCTCACTCAGAAAATCCAAACATCATGGGTTCCTAGTCATGTTTAAGTTTCTGGCTCTGCGTGTTCGCTCTGTTCGGGTGAGCTTAGTTTCTTATTTAAGAGAATGAGGGGGAAAGGGGGAAGTTTTACTTGAATTTAACTTCTAATTTCAGAGCAGTTTTAGTCTTTCACTGTTTAGGGATCGGTGTTGTTTGGATACAAAGCGTTTCGTATTTCCTTGAAAAGAAAAAGTCTGTGATATGTTCATATGTTGTAGAAGTTTCTAAGATACCTGCTGATAATTTAGCCCTATTAGGAAATTGTTACCTGCATGTAAATAATATTAAACTTGTATTTCAGGGGGACATGGGGGGTGTTAAATGTGAGCTTAGCTGTATGTTTTCACTGAGAGTCAAGTTTTATTAAAAACTTTTATATTTTTAATATTTAGTGGTTATTTTAATAGTTACATCTTCATATAGTACTTTGGAGTGTAAAATATGGCTCTGTGTGGTGATAGTTAAAATAGCTCAGGCTATTAATATCTTAAATTTACTTCTGAAATGGTATGAAGCATAGTGATGCTTGCATAACAGTTTTGAATGATAATTTAGTCATAGCAAATGTTTGATTTATATAATTTGTCTTGTTGGGCATATATTTAAGCATTAAAATGTTTGGTTTAAGTTGAGAAAAATTACTAGTGGAGTATTGTATGATCCCAAGCACTGTTTCAGAGCTATTTAACATTACATGTAAGCATACAATGGGACAGAACATTTTATCATTGGAAGTCAAATCAGTTTTCACATTTATCCTTCTGTAAGTCTACAAATACTTTCAGTCAGGAGGTAAAAAAACCCAAACCCCCATGACTTTCTTGTGTAATGACTTAACTTGGAAAAGTGGTGGACACCTACTAGCCCATATACTGGTTTAAACAATTTGTAATAATTTTTGCAATGCGTATTAAAGAATGACATGGAATTTTCTGCCATAAGTGAAACATTATGAACAAGACATGAATGTAAAACAATAGAACATAGGTAGGTCACAACATAATCAAGGGGTTTTTTAATGTTAACCTTATAAAGTAAATATTTATCAACTCATGGTCCTCAATTATAGTTCTTTTCCACAAGTGACATGAAAGTTTTTCCTCAGAAATTTTGTCAAAAATGGCATTGTTTTATCTACTTACAGCAGCCTGGTTAGGTTGTCATCAGCGTTCTGTTGATTTTAAAATGCTAGCTATTGCAGACCAAACTAAAGGTTTTCAATCCATATAGATTTCAGTGTATGTAGGAAAATATGGTAATAAAGCAGGATTTGTAGCTTTCATAGATTAGTGCTGAATATGGTCAAGGATTATTTTTCCCTATAAATAGTTTGGGCTTTTTAACTTTTAATTAGTTTTTTTTTAATTGCAATTCTCTGAAACGTTAGTGCTTACAAAGTAGGAAAAAAACTTATATCAGAGTTACTGGGAAATGAAAGTTCCACCCAGTGAGTATTTTTTTCCAATGCTGATGAGCACATTTCAGTTCATGAGATAATTTTGTGGTGTTTGATCAAAAGAGAACAAAACAACATTGCAAAACTGCTTTTGGTGACACTGAGCTTTTAAAATGCTTGCAGGAATTCCTCAGCTTACCTGCCAAACACCCTCCTGCTCACAGTTCCATTGAGAAGGAAGGGGTAGTGTCCTCCTTCTGTCCTGGCCTTTTATATTTCCATTCCAAGGAAAGAAAGGATTTTCAGAATTACAGTCCCAGCCTGGTGAACCACATTTATCCACAGGGCCTTACCTGCCCTCTGGCTTGTTGCTCTGGGACAGGATTCATTCTTCAAACTCCTATCTTGCTTCATCTGTACAACCAAAATAATGGGAGTTCTGTCTCAGTAACCAGCTCTGCAGTCTTCATTCTGTGAGCTGTCTACGTGGAACAAATACAGACATAGGCGTCCTTCTAGATCTCAAAATTGTTGCAGAAAAATCCAGGAATGAAAAAGGGTAGAAGGAGGGTAAGGAATAAATACATAAATACATTTTTTTCTTTGTTATCTCTACAAATTGTTTTTCTGAGAGAGACTTAACAATTCAAGAATTTCAAAAAAAGCCAAGACCTGAAATTAAACATTTACAGATAGAGTTTTCTTTCAGGAAATCTTATTTTATATCAGGTAAAACAATAGATGCTGTCAGCAACAAGTGATATGATGTTAGTTGAAATGATAAGTTTTTCCATCTTTTCAAAAGAAGCAAAGACATAAATTGTAAAAGCCTGTATTTCTGACTTTAGATGTCCGCAGTTAGAACTTGTGGTCTACTCTTGCTTTTCTTTGGTAGCAGTGTAAAGCAGACAACATACACAAAGTATCCTTACATCAGCTTAACTTAATTTTATGCATGGTACTGCTTTGCTTTTTGTTGTATTGGAAAGTTTGCTACTTCAGAAGCAGGATTTTTAATCAGCTTTTTCGAACAATTGTTTGTGTATGGGCATGTTAGTGATTAGTTCTGTAAAGTGACTCAAATTGAATATTAGTCACAGATATAAAGAATGGCTTTTAGTCCATGATTTAGCTCACTAGCACTGCTTGCCAAAGGAATGGGAGATTGTGAAGTACTTGTTGGACTGTGTTTTATTTTTAAGGTAGTTTTGAATTTGAAGGTAGGAGTATAAAAAGTATAGAATGTATGAATGCATATAAAAGGTGTCTAAGATACTTAAAAATACCTAGATTGGTGCACTCTTCACATTTTTAACTCCCATTTTTTACCTTAATGAAGATTTCTATAAGCTCTAATACAAGAGGTAAAAGTAATTGGTTTTCAGTTTGTTGGCTCTTTACTACTTCAAAAAGTATAGCTCAAAAGGAGGTTTCATTTCTGCAGATAATGCTGAAAATCTGATGTTCATGACAAGTTGGGAAAGTAAAAATGCTTCTAGGAGACTTCCTGACTCAAGGGAGGGGAGGAAAAGGAAATTCTGTATATGAGCTGGGGAGCTGTGCCAACATTGAGTCATCCTTTTAAAATCACTTGATATCCAATAAGCTGACTGTCCTCACAGGATATAACTGCATTATGTAACTTCAGCACCAAGGTTTAATATCATAGTCAATACTTCAGAAATGGTTTATTTGATTATGGGGATCAACATTATGATGCCTGTGATAGACAAATATTTTGCCAAACACAGCCATGTCCAGCAAAGCTCTTAGTACAGTGAGGGCTAACAAAGTAGTAAAAGGCAACCTATAACCATTGTTGGAGCAATGGTAAGTAAATTGCTGGGGAATCCATTTTTCTGTTTTCAGCCTTATCTTTGCTTGTAGTGAATGTACATGTGCTTCAGAAAGTGCATTTGTCTAAAGGAAGCAAAACATTCCTGAAAAGAGATTGAGAGGGGTGAAAACAAAGCTGCTACTTCCGTAATGAAAATGGAAAAATCTATGTTGCTACATAATCAATACTAACTAATGAAAAATGATAAAAGCAGTATATTGGCTGCTGCACATTTTTCAAGAGAAAAATAAGGTTGCAATTAACTCTTTATTCATTGGATTTGTTTTTTTTGAAAGTTGTATGATCAACAGCATACACTGATTTTAGGACCGATACACTGATTTAGGTCTTATCTTGAAAACAGCTGATGTTTGAGGAAGGTGTTCACCAATATGGGCAGTGTGGTTTTGACTTAATTGTTATGATTAAAGCTATCAAAAGGATTTTTTTTCCTCTGATTCCTGGCTATAGAAGTTGAAGTTCCAGAACTGTGATCTTTCCTTATGGTGATTATGGCTGTTTCTCATGTGCAAATTATCCCCATATAAAATAGATGGAAAAAATATTGTAATATGTGATTTTAAACAGAAAGTATTTGGTAAATAATTCCCTAAAGAGTTTCTGATGGGATCCCACAACAGTTTCTTATGTATAATAGGGTCTGTTTAAAAGAAGTATTAAAGTCACAATATTGGCAGTTAAATGCTAAATGGTGTATTAAAAAAAAATCTTGCACAGTTTGAGGGAGTGACTCGCCTTTGTCAGGCAGTGACTCTTGTAAGGACTCTCAGAATCACTGAACACAGCCCCGTGCTTGGTCCCTCAGCAGCTGCAGTCAAGGCAGGAGGATTGATTCTGGCTGGAAGTGTGGGGGGCCATTGCTCTATGTGCAGCATTAATCAGGGGTGCAGAGGCTTCCATGATAACATGAACAATCAAGCAGTAAAAATAAAAAATTCGGGGAAGACTTTACAAGAACATGAGCTGGAAAAACACTTTACAGTGAAAAATCTGAAAAAATTCTTAAGAAGCAAATTAAGTCATAACTAAGACTAATGTTTGTAAGTAACTATATGTCAAAGATGATTCTGTTTTGTACCTTCTTTACTCTCTTAAGACCAGTACAGAATTAACAAGTAAAGGTGAAACCTGGGTAATGCTGAAACCAGGATTATCAGTATTTAAATTAACTTCTCCAACAGTTGCTTAAGATAGCTTAGCTATTATAAAGGTTTTAATTATTTATTGAGATTAAAATTTGTTAATCTTCTTATCTAATGCTTACCTTAAGTCAAAGTCTCAACCTCACTTTTATAGTTTTTGGTTAGCATGTCAACATTGTTTGATGTCTGGGAAGAACTTTTATGATTACTGGACCCATCCAAGGATTGTTGAATGTGTCAAGATTTCCCGCCCACTGGGTTTTGATGAACTTGAGTATGTGTAGCCACATCTGTCCTAGTGATGTGTGTTTCTTATTGGAAAATGGCAATTTATTTAAAAGTCCAACTGATAGTCAAGTTTTTTCTCAGTTCTAAAAAGCCAAGATACTACAGGAGTTTCTCTCTGTCCAAAAATTGTGTTGTAAAATTCAGAGGTTTTATTTAAAATGAGAGTGAGGTTAATGTTTTTTCCTTGTTTATTTTTTATGTCCTTTATTTCATAACTTTCATCTCTGTTGGATGCAGAAGGGGTTGGTATATGTCCTTTTACTTTCTTCAACCATGAAACCTTTTATTCTGATGTTACAGGTTTGGTGTTGTATTTCCTGCTATATTTTGTATAGCCAATGAGTGTGCAGAGGGGAAGTTTTTTGATCAGTATTTAGTCATCTGCCAGCTGAAATTCACTGCACTTCTGAGGATATTTTCACCTTCATCTGGGTAATGTTCGTTTTGTGGGAAAGTGAACATGCAGCCAGCCTTGTTTTGCACACAGTTCTTGTGAGTCCCTTCTTGTAACAGTGTGTGGATGTTGTGTGTTATCTTCAATATTCTCTTCCTGATGCAAAGGACTCAAGATGGAATAGTTACTTGTCACATGTCTCACGCAATAATGACTTCAGGGATTTTCTAAATCAACCTTTTATAAAGAGAACTTTCTCAGAAATCTGGTTTTGAATTTGTTCCAGGTGGAACTCGGGTATGGTGAAGGAGTCATTTGTTTTGTTTAGCCTTTAGCTGCTGTTACTCCTTTTTTGTCATCAAATAAGAACATCCATTTTCCACAATAACACGCCTCAGAGTAATCCAAAAAGTAATGCCAATCCTTTCAAAGTGTTTCAACATGTTAAAAATAAATAGAATGTTCTTTCAAAAAGCCTTAATCTATAGGTACTCATGGCATGTACTGCACATACCTATCTTTCCTCTTGGTATGATAAAAAAATTAAACCTGACAGATTTTTTGTTATTCTCTGCATAGTTAATCAGAATGATTTTTTTTTTTAATTTGATTTTTTTTTTTTAAATCCCACACTATTATAATCAAATAAAATCTTCCTGGACCCTTCCAACCCCCAATCTTGTTGTGCATACCTATCTTTGTTATCTTTGGCTATCTTGCTTTTGGTCATCTCTTTCGTTTAATTTCACTGAAGCTGACAGCAGAGACTGCAGTAAGTCTTTCTGTTCAGGATGGGTCCAGTTTACTTTTAGAGTCACATGCTATTGACTTTAATGTTTGAACATCTTGAGCTGTAAATGTTTTCCTGTACATTTTTTTTCCTTACCTTTACAATTCTGTATCAATTTATGACTTTAGAGCCTATAAATGTCCTCTGTGAGAAGAAGCAATTTAAATACACTGGTCCATTTTTTTTTTCCTCACTAAAAAATATGTTTTACATTTTTTAGATAGTTGCTGCTTTTTTCCTTTGGAATAATTTATGCATATCATAATTTTAATTTATACTTTCAGTGTATTGAAAAGTGTACACTCAAGTCTTTGTCATTCATCGCGAAGACGATGAACTAATTGTTCTTTTAGTAACGGTTATCTAAAATATGCTGTCATTAAGATTTAAGTGTTTAAAATATTTCTACTTATACTCCCATAATTTTGAGTATCTAGAAGAGGAGAAACCTGTCTTCCAGAAATACTTTTCCTAAGTATGCATTCCATACATAACACAGCAGTTTAATTCTTTGATGTTCTGTTTAAGTTAATTCACATCTAGTTATTACACCTCTTTTAAGTGTAAATTCTTGCTGAATTTCCTATTTCTGTCCTGATATTTTGAAATTTCTTTGCCAAGCAGTTGTTATCGTGCATGTTCACATTTTGCTTGTGCATTTTTTTCAAGAAGCTGAGGCTGAGAATTTTAGGTGCAGTGAAACTCCTATGGTGTTTGAATGTGCTAATACTCCTTATTCTGAACGACTTTCCTATTCCTGCTATGAGTAAGAGCACAGATCTGATCCTGTGCTGCCTATTTAGATGATTCAGAGTATTTCCTTGTGAATGATTTTGCCAATATTGCAGCATACACTTACATATTTTTTAATTATTTTAATCTTTAGTTAATTGCTTCTCTGTCTTTTTTATATAAAATTTGTAGAGTAAGAATTCCATTTTTGAGGTGTTATTTAAACACTTAACGAGTGTCACAATGGTATTGTAGATTTTACTGGTAGTTCTCCTAAATACCAGTTCAGAGTCCAGTTTAGTAGTCCTAGACCAGCTTTTCAGCTGTCCCTGGAACATACTGCTCAGAAAAAGGTCTGCAGATAACATACAGCTTGTTCTGCACTGATGAGCTTACACCGTCCAGCTCTGCATGGGCCATTTCTTTACACAGCAGTTTTCAGGTCTCCTACTGAAAATTCAGAATTCTGAAGGGTAAATGCAGAAGAGTCTATGTATA
This sequence comes from Trochalopteron elliotii, assembly GCA_024734555.1. NCBI lineage: Eukaryota > Metazoa > Chordata > Aves > Passeriformes > Leiothrichidae > Trochalopteron > Trochalopteron elliotii. The sequence continues at coordinate 439,186 of JANPWX010000163.1, read as the reverse complement.
GATAAACTCATGTTTTTCTCTTGCTTTTCTGAGCTTTTTCATTACAATGGAGAAATACGTACTTAGTAAGACACTGTTTCTATTTCCTTTAGGGTTTGAAGTCTGGTTTTCTTTTAACACATTATAGTTGTTCCTGTAATAAGACCTCAGAAATGAATACAAGTATTTTATGGTGCAGCAGAATTAATTTACTCTTGAATTAAAAAGTGAAGGTAAAGGAAATTCACATAAATTCAATTACTAGAAGCAAAATGAGTGTTTAATGTTCATTACTTAACCTAAAATATTGGGGTTTTTTTCCAACATGGTTAGGCTATTATTTTTATAGCCTGATAATGATTAAATAGTTTTTCAGTGCTTCCCTAGAAGGTCCTTTTCTTGTTTCACTGGCAAGCATGTTTCCTATTCCAATTTGCAGCTGATTACTTTAGATAAAAATGAGTTGCCCTTGGTGTTGCAGAATCCCCCCTTTTCTCCTTACAGAATTTTTCATTCAGATTTATTTGTCTGTGCCGTATGGTGCATTTGGTGTTCTTTCCTATGTGTACATGTGTGTTCTTGTGCATAGACATATTGTGAGGTGTATTACTATAAGCTTTCATATATGGAGACACTGCCCAGAGTAGTTCTGACTTGCAGACTGTATCAGTACAGGAAATTATTCTGGAATACAGTATTTTAAACTCATACCTAAGCTTGTTTGTCACTCACTTCCTTTCTAGGCCAGTATTGATTTAACACAATTACGTTGTTAAAGAAACTCAGAGTAATGTTACCTTCTGTTTGTTTCCTTGTATTCTGTATTTAGTTTCACTGTGGTGGAAGCCAGTAGCGACCACTTAAAAGTTGACTCACATGGTTGTTTTGTTTTTGTTGTTTTGTTTTCTTTTTAATGGCTTTCTGAGGCAGTGTAACTTTCTAGTGTGAAGAAGGCTTTGGGAGAACTGTGAACCTGGCAGAGGAAATAATGTCTTGAGACTTTCATTTAGACCCTGCAGTATAAGGCTTGAGAGAGGGAGCTTCCCAAGCTTAAGAATAACAGAAATAAAATGTAGGTAGTAGGGTATAGTTGTAACTGGAAGGAAGACCACACCATTGCAACTGGTGAGTTGACTGTCTGTACTTGTGTGGAAGTTGTCTAGGAATGAAAGAGAGGAGAGGAGGACCCAAGTATTCCAGCATCTCATTTATTTTCAGTTCATCACATGGGACAAATGTTTTTGCCAAGTACCAGGGAATGATCAAACAATTCAGTACCAGATGGAACGGCTGGCTTCTCTTCCAGTTTACTGCAAGACGACATCTATCATCTGATGTAATTAGTGCAGTTGGTTGAGAATAGAGATCTCTTTCTACAGTGTGTAAGACTTGTATTTTAATTCAGGTGGATAGCGAGGTGTGATTACCTCTGCATATAATTTGTGTTTCAGAGAAGGCTTAGCTTTTGTATTTTTAACTGCATTTGGAGAACACTGTTTAGGTTAAGATAACAAACATTCAGCAGTTATGTCAGAAAAGGAAACTACAAATTTGTGGGCACCCGCTCATCATAAATCTTGCTCCCAAACAAGTGTTACCGACGAACTAAAGTTGGATATCATTTGAGTTCCTTTTCGTTTAAAGCACAGTTCTATTAGGTCTGCCTTTTATGGACTGAAGAGTAACTGAGCCCTGAGAAAATGCGAAGTCTCAGAATATTCCCTTGGTATCTGGAATGTGAAGTGCTGGTTTGGGGTTTGTTTTGTTTATTAGAAGGTGCTCAAAATAACCACGGGAAAGTTGGTTGCATAATAATTGCAATGCATTCAAAAATAATAAGTTTTGTTTGTATATAGAGAGCAGGTTAATATATTTTCTTCTTTTCTTGTTCTTGTTCTTGTTGAGTTTTGTAATGCTTTTAAAGCAATGTAGAATCACAGACGGGTTTGGGTTGAAGGGACCATAAAGGTCAGCTAGTTCTAACACTCTTGCCCTGGGCAGGGACACCTCCCACTAGATCAGATTACTCAGGGCCTTATCCAGCCTGGTTTTGAACACTGCCAGAGTTGGGACTAGATGCCCAACCTCTCTGGGCAATCTATTCCAGTATTTCACCATCCTCACAGTAAAGAATTTCTTCCTAATACCTAACCTAAATTTCCCTTCTTCCAGTTTGTACCCTTTACTCTCTGTCCTGTCACTACAGTTCCTGATGAAGGATCCCCCTCTGGCTTCCCTGTAGGCCCCCTTCAGATACTGGAAGGTTGCTATGGGGTCTCCATGCAAACTTCTCTCCTCTAGGCTGAACAGCCCCAACTTTCTCAGCCTGTCTTCATAGGGGGAGGTGTTCTAGTCCTCTTACCAACTTCATGGCCCTCCTCTGGACTTGCTCCAACAGGTCCATGTCCTTCTTATGTCCACCTGATTGCTTTGCATCCCTGAAGGCAGTAGATAAAAAAGACTTGAGTATGTTCTGTTTCACATGTTTTTGACTTTCCCAAGATTGCCAGGGAGCAAATAGATGAAACAGTTCAGCAGAAATGGATCAAAGTATCTGAAGTAATGTGTACTTGGCAGCCTGTTTTGCTGAGCTGTTCTGTTCCTCCCTTGGGATTCTCTAAGATTCAGTGGGTGGTTTAAGTAGTATGTAGTCCAACTGGTCACATTCTAATTTAAAAGATAAAACTAAAAGTGTCCACCAGCAATTTATTCCTTTGACAAGTAAAGGGAAATATTTCTTTCAGACTGTAAAGATTCAGCTGGGAGTCAATGATGGTAGTATTTTCTCCTGAAAAGAGAGGAATTCAGGTTATTAGGTGAATACTCAGCATGCCCATGTGCACACACATGCAAAATTTTGGCTGTCTTAAAATGGAAACAAGAACCTAAACTTAGAGGACATCTTGGATTTGTCTTGAGTATTCTAAAACTATTCTTGAAACTATTCTTCACGTTAAAGTATCTTTTTTCACTCCCTGAATTTAAAAGTTGCCAACATGTTCTGTGCATTATTCCAAATCATGTGCTGGAGTTTTTTAATATGTACAGACTCTCACACAGTCTCAGGATTTCTCCTGTGCAGCTTGTTTCCAATTTTGTAATCTTTTGAAAAAACAAGTGTTTTGAAGAAGAATTGTCAGTCTGGGAGAAGCATGTGTTGGAATATGCTGACCTGGGTGGACAGTTGCTTTGCATTTATGTGCAGTACTGAAGTGATCAGATGCAAAAGGATACTTTCAGCACTAATTCATGCACATAAATTTTGCAGAATGATTGAGAAACTTAAAAATTAGCTCTTCAGAAATGCAAATTTAGAGCTCTGCCTCTACTAACCTATCACTATAACTAATTAGTGCACATTTTGGTGCATATAGATGAAGGGAAAGACTGGAGCATGGAAGACATACTCTTAGAGGAAAATCATAGAATATCCTGAGGTCAAAGGGACTCATCAAGATCATTGAGGTCCAGCTCCTGGTCTTGCACAGCACCATCACCAAGAGTCACACCATGTGCCCAAGAGCATTGTCCAAATGCTTCTTGAACTCTGTCAGGCTTGGTGCTGTGACCACTTCCCTGGGGAGCTGTTCCAGTGCCCAACCACCCTCTGGGTGAAGAACCTTTTCCTAATACTCAACCTAAACCTCCTCTGACTCAACTTCAGGCCGTTCCCTCAGATCCTGCCATTGGATAGGTTAGAGAATACTGAAGCAGACAGGGTGTATCTAAGTCTGTGGGCCCTGATGAGATGCACATGAGTGCTGAGGGACCTGGCAGCTGTCATTGGGAGGCCACTCCTGATTATTTTTCTAATTATGATGACCAGGATACGTGACTGAGGACAGAAGGAAAGGAAATGTCAATTCGTATCTTCAAAAAGGGCAAGAAAGAGGATCCTGGGAAGTACAGGTTGGTCAGCCAGGCCTTAATCCCCAGGAAAATCATGGAGAAACTAAGTGTTTCTGTATACATGGAGGACAAAAAGGTAGCTGGGGTTATTCAGCGTGGATTCACAAAGATGAAATGATGTTTGACCAGCCTGAAGAGAGGCTGCAAAGAGGTTTTTTTCAGTGCTGCCCAGTGTCAGGACCAGAGGCTATGGGCAAAAAGGGAAATTCAGGAGTTTCTGTCTGAGCATCAGGAAACACTTTTTCACTGTCAGGCTGGCTGAGCCCTGGCACAGGCTGCACAGGGAGGTTGTCACCATCCATGGAGATATTCAGGTCCTGGGCAGCTGGCTCTGGGTAACCCTGCATAAGCAGGGGGTTTAGAGTTAGACAAGATGATCTCCAGAGGTCCCTTTCAATGTCAACCAGTCTGCAATTCTGTGAAATAGGTCTGAGAGTGCCTCATTAAACAGATGAAAAGTATTCTCAGATTTATTTTATTCACTATAACCCATAGAAGAAATAGAGAATCAATGAGAAGTTAAAACTATAGATAGTATATTGCTTTCTGTATGTTAACTAAGAGTCAGTTGTGTGTTAACTTACAGTAGATTGGATTGCATGTAATGCCCAGAGAGATCTTCAGATGACATTAACAAGAATGCAGGGGTTTTTTACTTACTTGATGCTGATAAGCTCTGAAATTCTTTCCTTGTGTGGCAAGGAGTGTCACTTTTCAGGGGATTTTCAAATTCAGTGCAGAAAACACTGAATTAAGTGCAGAGCACAAGAAGGTAAGATTCACTGTTGCTTAGAGCTTTCTGGTAACCAGTTTCTCACAGAAGGGGAAAGGATGAAGGCAGCCTTTATAGGATAGAGTCTGCTTGAGAAGAAAGGCAAAATACTTTCTTCAACAGAATTTTGTCAGTAGCAGGTGGAGCCTGCTGCTGAAGTGGAGGTGGAGAGTGTTGCTTTGTGTGGAAATGTCTTAAGTCTCACCCTGTCTTAAAAGGTGAGCATTAGCATTGCTGCAGCATAGTGGTCCTCATTCAAGTGTAAGAAAGGAGGGCTTTCCAAAGACATCTAGTCCATTTGATGCACTCTAGGTGTGCTTTAAGATAACTAAATTCTTAAGAAGACTGATTTCCATTAATTGGTTGTGAATCTGAAACAGAAATATGAATTCTATAATATGGGCCCAAGAGAAAAAGCTTGGGAATTGCTGACTTCTGTCCACTCTATTATTGCCTGTCTGGATCCTGGAGCATCTCTAAAAGTTAAAGCTACATTGTTACTGAACTAGTGCTGTCTCTCTTAATTATGCAAACAGCATTGCTGAGTGGTTTTTTGGCTATATTTGGCATTGTCTAGTTCATTGGGTTCAGTGGCACTGGTATTTTTCAACATATTGTGAATTTATAAATATTTGTAAACCATTAATCTAAACTTATTCCTCTGTTGCCCTCTGCCAGGAAGAAGGAAGTATCAAAGAAATTGCAATAACTCACCATGTAAAAGAAGGACATGAGAAAGCAGACCCTTCACAGTTTGAACTTCTGAAAGTACTAGGACAAGGATCCTTTGGAAAGGTTGGTAACTGAACTCTTGTGGAGACAATTATTCAGAAATACAGCATTGGATATTGGTTGTGAAATATTTAGAACAGCCACGGTTTTGCATTAAGGCAATGTTGCAAGTGAAAACTGCCTTCTAAATTAGTGCTAATTAGGCACTGTAATTATGGCAGATCTTTTTAAAGCAGTATTTTTTTTTACATGTTAGCATAATATGTGGATTTCAAAGTTCAATAGAAAAAAGGGCTTGATATGAAATAATTGGGTATTTCTTGTTAAAATGAAATGCCATTCTTCTCTAACTACTCCTCTCTGTTTGAGAGGGTGAGGGTTGAAAGGGTTTTTTGATAAGTATTCCTATTGCTAATGGTAGGACATCACCAGTACAGAAGCTGGTTCTTGTAGCATGTTGCAACTGTATGAACAAATTTTAGGCAATAATTGTTAATGAAGTAAATGTGATACACCCCAGTCATGTTCATTATCTGTCATAATTTGGTTATGGTGCAATGTACCTTGGTGTTTATCTGAACATCTGTTAAAGACTTGATGTTTCTAGCATTTCATGAGTACTGAGATTTCACTAGGCAATTTTTTATACTTTTAGTTGTCCAAATCCAACTTGAAAGTAAAACATTAAGTTCACATGGCAAGACAGATCATCAAGACAGAAAAGAATATGTAAGGCAAGACAGCAGAGCCTTTACATCAATTTCAGCCTTGATTGCAGTTGTGAATGTGATGTTAAGCTCTAGCATGTAAAAAATCCACCTTTAGATATGGGGGAAAATTAGAAAAATAGGTCCAATTCTCTTTTAGACTAACAGACTAAATTACTCTTAGTCACATTATTGTTGTAGTTAAGTTTGGAAATCTATGTGCTTACAAACTATTTAATTTTGTACTCATACTAGTAAGAATTCACTGGGAAACCTAATTCCAAAGGTTTGATTTAATCCAGAATCATAACCAAGTTTTTATTTGGGAATCTTCAGATCACGAGAAGTACATCATTCAAGGGCAAGGAAAAGTAAGCTAATAAATGATCATTTCAGCAATCACTTTTATCAATAATACTAAATTCAGTACTTTAATGGGAGAGAGAAGCAGGAATGTGAGTTTTAAAAAAGCAAAAATAATAAACTGTGTAGCTAACTCAGATTTCTGCAAAACTGCCAGTCTTGTCCTCAGTTGTCGTAGCCTTTATGCAAAAATCATTAATATTTTAAAAAATCCATAAATAATTTTGTTCTAATAATTTGTGAAGATATCACTGTTTCCCATTTAGTTAAAAAAAAAGTAAATCTGCATGCTTTTGAAGGTCTCTTGATGATGATCTGGTAGTCTCTGGGTAATGCAAGGGATGTTAATGTAACTGAGAACTGGGCACAAAACCAGACAGCAAATAGGTTTCATAGAGCTTGTTTAACTTCCTCATGTACCACAACATGTTTCTATATATGTCCATAGCCACAAAACCTGTGACAGTTGGGTTTTTTTTCATTTCTAAATCTAAAATTTGTCTCTACTGGAATTAGTTTTGTGTTGAGGGTATTGAAAACAATACCAGTCAAGAAATCTCATGATCCTGAAGAAGGAAATGAAACACCCTTTAATTGAAACTGGTTGTTCTTTATTGGTACATGCAACACTAGGATTTTTTAAAAATTATTTAGTTATACATTGATTTATATAGATTTCTGGATCAAATTTTGTTCACATGTTTATTTTCATATCTGAAAATTATTTTATTAGCACATTTTCTGTGCCATCTTATGATTTTCAATAAGATAAAACTAGAGATTAATTTTAAAAAGCTGATTTTTGTGTTTCAAAATTGGATGAACTTCTTAGAGGATCCAGTTGTTTTTTTTTTTAAGTCACTGAAATCACTTAATTTAGACCAAAATTAATTTGGCAGAGTATCTTAAATGAACCTTTTAAATTATGAAATAAAGGAATAGAAGGGAAAAAATGAAAGAAGCTTGGCTTTGCAGAATCTAAAACTGTCAAATAGAGTTTCATTGAAATCATAGTAACTACTTGAATTTCATAGCGAAATTAATTTGACATGCTTTTATTTTCTTTTAAAAATTCTTTCTAATTTTAATGCAGGTCTTCCTTGTCAAAAAAATCTCAGGATCAGATGCTAGACAGCTTTATGCAATGAAGGTATTGAAAAAGGCCACCTTGAAAGGTAAGCATTATTTAGAACAAGGGAAGAGAAATAAAGAAGATAAATCAGGCACATTTTATACCAAAACCTAATCTTTACGCAGGTGCTGCTCTACAGATTGTGTCTTACAGCTTTCTTCTCTGAAACAGGAAATAGCAGAATACACTGCTTTGTCTTGTAAACCTGGAAGGATTAAGGATTAACAATACCATATTGGTAGTCAGAGGACAGCAGGTTCCTTCCCATGCCACTTTCTTTAGGTGATGGTGGGTTAATAGAGTGGTTGTGTTACATCTGCCACCTGACTTGCTCCTGAGCTGTTATTTGAAACTTAATATCCTTCCGTTTTTCCTTTGCTGTGTGTCACCAAGGATACAGTTAATGCCTTTTGCTCAGTTTATAATTAGGTCATGATGTTTAAAAGCTCATTATATGGGCTCTTTTATTCTAGAAGTTCTTAAGCACATGACTTTGTCTTTTTTTTTTTTTTTTTGAAACAGGCAGAACAAACTCTTGGCATGTGATCTCAATGTAAAATGTATTTTATAAAACCTTAAGTTAATCATCTAAATTACTTGAGCAAAAGTGAATTGTGAATTGATCTGTTTCTTGGCTGGTTTTGATCTTGAATGCTATCAGTAGCAAAATAAGTCTAAGCCTGTACAATCTCAATTCTGTCTCAGAGAATTCTGTAAGAAAAAAGAAATAAGGTATTTTTTACTATAGACCAAAATGAAAGTCATATTTTGAACTAATGCCTTAACCAGATTGTATGCTTGTTCTTTTATGCCATTGTTTAATAGTTTTGTGTATGTGAAGTTCTTCTAATTCATGACTGTACTGAAACTGAAATGATAATTTTGGGGTGGCTCCAACAGCTTGTAGTGCTTTACCTATGTTATTGATTGTTATATTGAATTTCAGTTTTAACATATCGTTTTATTGCAAAGTATTTATAGAATGATGGAGGGAATGAAAACACAGGATTATGAACTTCTGCTGAAATGTTGAAATTTTTTTCACTTAAGATCTAGTGCTGAATGTCACAGATCTTCCACTTATATTACAGAGGGTGTGTATTTGAACAGTTTCCTATATTTTGATTCCTCTGTGTTTTGTGGCACGTGTCATTCTCATTATTTACTTCCTATTTTTCTGAATTTGATTTCCACTCATTTAAGGTACATTAATATCCTCAACAGCCTTTCATTCCCCAGCCTGTTAATAGCTCATGACTGGTCAAAGGTCACTCAGCAGTTGCTTTTTTAAGATGTTTGAGGGCTTCTTCTCATCACCTTTTGATTGCAGTTTAACCTTGTGTAAAAATTCCAGTCCAAGCTGTGGTTCTAGTTTTGCCTACAGATGGGAGAGACTGATAAATACTGAAATCAGGAGTATGACTTTTAATTGGGAAAGGAGACACACTGAGGCACTAAGAATTCAAGGATGCAAAAGGGTTGAACAGAAAGGTGACACCATCAGGGAGATGCCACAGTTCTCAACACTTTGTATCTGGATTATCAGATGCTTTCCATGCACTCTTTGCTTGTGATTCATGTTTTAGGAAGAGCAGAGTGCAAACAAATCAAGGTTACTGTTTAAACTTTAATATGAAATTAACTGGAATTAGTTCTATGTTCCATAATTGCAGCTTTTTAAATATATATAATATTATATTTTAAATAATACAGCATATTACTTGATTTGTCTGTTTCTTTAGCTTTTTCAAATGTATTTCATAGTTATTTTTGTGCTCTGTAATTAACGATAAAAAGACCACACTTGAAAACAGTGTACCTGGTCCACAAATCAAAATTAGAGAGAATATTTTCATAGAAATGCAGCTATATTAGCCAGAACACATTGATGTAACTACACAGTCCAACTTTTGAATGTTTAGCTCAAATCCAAGAATATATACATATAATTTTGTTTACTGCAAAGACTAGTTTATTAATACACTCTGGTAGAAAGTGTTATCTTTCAGTGCCCCTTTATGATGTGGAGAGAGAAACAGCCAAAATATTGCTAGAGTGTCTGGAATCAAATGTGTTAAGAAAAATCAGTGCTTATGGATGCATGTGGAAATTATAGTCAAACAAAAATCAGATATCAAGTTAAATAATGGCTTATGCTAATGTCTGAAATGAGCTCAATTCTTTGCACTATTTTTACTTGGAATTTTGTTAAGTCCATACTTTCCATGTAACTGTTGCATCACTGCAGGCACTTGAAATTCTTTTACATTTTTTTCTCACCTGAACCTGCCTAAAAAAAAAAGAATATTCTGAATTTCAATCTTGTAATTCAGATGAACTGCTGAAACAGTTAAACTGCACAACTATCTTGTGACATTTTAATGGCTTTAGATACAAAGGTCAACATTCAATTGTGATGTTTGCTGTGTATTTGAGCACTTATTTCATGAGCTTCCATTTTTAAGAATGTGTTCTGCAGGCAGGTGGAAACTTCACAGTTGTATTCATTCATGAAAACGTGTCTATTTAACTTTTTCATAAGTACCTGTGTTACTGTAAGCACCTGTTTCTGGGAAAAGATGGATAAATGCCTAGACACCATTTTGCTTCTTGTTTTTCTGAGAACTCTGGCTTGTTAACTGTACAAGGAATGCTGTCAACTTAAACTTTGGACGTGACTTCATTGCTGTGGGGCACTTCCTACAGGAAGACTTAACACTTACGAAAGGAGCAGTAACAAAATGTAGAATAGAGGGAAGGAGAAAAATGCAGCACCTTAAACCACTGAAAGCAAACTTTGATAGCTCTCCCTGTCTGTATCCTTGTCTGTATCCTGGCTGATTCTGAGCTTCAGATGGGAACCAAGCCCTGACTGGAGCTGGCAAGAGAGTTGTGGAGAACAGCTGAAGCAGGTGCTGTGCTCAGCTGACTGCCCTGCCTGTATTCCTGCATTGCTGGCATGTGGTTTAATGGGTTCAATGTCTGGTGGCACAGGAGCACTTACATGTCCTGTTCAGAGACACCACGGAGGGACAGCACAGGCAGCTTGAGCAACAGCTGCTTCTAATGTCTAATATATTTCTCATGCACATTTACTCTCAGTAAATGTCCTTAAAATCAAAAATATAATCTGGAGTATATACTACATTGAATCAATGGCATTTTTATTTTAAATTCATAATAAAGGAAATGAAAAAAAAAATTCCCTCCCAAATTGTAAAGGAATTAGTATTTTGTTTGTGTGAGTTATTTAATGAGTTAAACCAATATAAACATCTTTATGATCATATGATTATATTTATGCTCTGTGTTCCTATGACTTAAATTCTCTATGCTTTTCACTAGCAGAATGTTTTCTATACATAGCTGTGGAGGTTTTGCTGTAATGTTTAAAAGGTTAAGTATTGAGCAGACTAAAGGGTGGCTGTGTTTTCTCATGTGCTTTTGTTAAATTTATTTGCCTAGTGTTAGGTTTTGTCAATAGCAAAAACTTAAGCAAATCAAAATGCATAAAGATATTTATCAGAAAAAAATGTGGAATAAATTCTCTCAGTTCTCAGCTGTGTTCAGTATAATGACCTGCAGACAATTATAATATTACAGGACACAGTGGGAAATACATCAAGAAACATGAGAAATACTGAGTCATAATGTAATTTTTTTTTTTTAATCTTGCTTGCCCATGTTCTGTTGTAGTTCGAGATCGGGTCCGGACAAAAATGGAACGTGATATCCTAGTAGAAGTTAACCATCCTTTTATTGTCAAGTTACATTATGGTGAGTTGCAGAAAAATTCATTTTTATAAAAAAGTGTGTTTGTCAAGATAGTTCCTAATACTTGCTTTGTGGTTCAGAAAATCATAGAACTTCAGTGTGTTTAGTCCCAATTGTGTCAAGACTTGCTCTATAATAATTCTCATGCAAAAGAAGCACATGATTGACTTCATGCAATGTTAAATCTTTATGGGACTAAGAGTCTGTAGCTCTTTGTGTTATAAAAGGCAGTTAGTTATCTGTTAATAACTAGCCATTATTTTCCAAAACCTCCAATCTTTTGTATAACGTACACTTTTAAACTTATTTCTTACAGTTGCTTTATTTACTCTGTAGAAGATATATGCAATGGCATTAATTCTGCTTTCATCGAAATTGGTGGAAATGAGCCTTTTAATTTTAATAGTATGAGCAGCTGTAACAGAATATTTATGTGTAAGGGGGGAGGATATCAGTACTTTGAACAAGTGAAAAAAAGGTGGAGTTTCTGTTTTGTTTTGATTTGGATTTTTTAGTTCATATTTTTTTTTCACAGTTTGTTTTTTCCTACAGTTAAACCTCATGTCTCTCTCACTTTCTGATGTGGCTAAGTTAGGTGCCTTTCACTGTTTCACTTGCTATTCTTTTGCAAACTAGACTAAATGTCCCTGTTAAGCTGAGTTTCTAGAGATTTTAAAAGGTTCATTAGTTACTAGTTTGCCCTTTTAAAACTGGCTTCTTACTTTGAAATCTGGAATAAAATGCTCCCTAACCTAAGTAAAGTTTATTTTTTAAGGAATTTTATTGGTGATTTGCTTTACTTTCATATAGCATGGGAATTACTTGGTCCATGGTAGAGGATCAGTTACGTAATTAATTTCAATACATTTTCCCACAAAGGAGAGAGAGAAATTAATTTTAATAATAAAAATAAGGGTGAATTATTTGGTATGTTATTTTCCTGATCATGGATAAAGTTAGATGATGTTTAATTTTTTAATTGATCTTTTCAGCTTTTCAAACAGAAGGGAAGCTGTATCTTATTTTGGATTTTCTCAGGGGAGGAGACTTGTTTACACGCTTATCCAAAGAGGTACATTTTTGAATTTGAAAAATTGTCTGTTGATAGAATTTGACTATAAATTGTCTGTATTAGGAGAGTTTACATTTTAAATTCAGTTTTCATGGAATAAAATTTTAATCTGTTTTTAACTAGGTACGTTTTTTGTTTGGTTGGGGTTTTTTGCACAGTCACTTCATGGAAGGGCTGATGGCAATTTACATTATTTCTGGAAAAAGTCTTAGACAAGCAATCTTTCTGTGCTGCTTTTTATACCTGGCAAATTCTTCTCCTGTTGCTACCATGTTTAAGTATAAGATTCAGGACCTGGATTTATATAAAGTAAATTTAAGTCTGATTTTAATATCCAAAATTCAGGGGCAGATAAGATACTCTCTTTTTTTACCCATGAATGCAAAACTGCATTATGTATGAATATTTAAAAAGAGAGAATTGTATTCCACTTATTTTAGTAATTTTCAAAAAGTGAATGTTTTGCTTCTGTCATGATGGTAATATGTCTGCGTAGATATAGAAAATAACTTTGAAGAGTTTCATTACCTCAATTTTATTTGATTATAATTCCTAAAGTAAATGTTAACATCTAATATATCACCATACTTTTTAAGTTTTTGTTATCCATTACTCCTGTTCAAAAACTAACAGCAAATATCTGTTAGGATAGAGATTATATCCAATGTGTATCTGGTAGCCTGGAGTTGCAGTTGTAGCTGCTTTCCATTTTCCTTTGCCACAGCAGTATCTGGGACAGCTGGGTTACCACTGCAAAGCTCAATTGCTATTAAGAGGAGAGTAGAATGGAATTTACTTTGTATATAAATGTACATTACTTTTGTACTGATCACATAAATTATTACATTTGTTTCGATGATCCCATCTGTTTCAAGTTGCCCTTTGTTGCTTGTTTTGCCACAGATAACTAGTTATTAGTGCTCTAAAATGGAGATACTCTTAAAGTTCGTAGTTCATTCTTAATTCCCAAAAAAGAATGTATATTGGCTTCCTGCTGATGACTCTTTCATCCTAAGCAACTCACATTTTTTAAAATTTAACATGGTTAGATGAGAAATATTCATAATAGGTACCTGAATCTAAGCAAAGTGTTCATAACTGGTGAGTGAAATGAGCATGCTGGATGCTATTAATGTCCTCATTCCACCCCACGTGATTTTGAAATAGATCAGATGAACAAAAAGTTGTTCCTTTTTTCCTATTGACTACAAAGGGAAAGGTGATTAATTCAAAGCCAGATGTTTACACTGCAGATGTTTAAGGTTAGGAAAGATGAGTCTCAAGCAATGGTTTTAAAGAATGTAGTGTGGGTGTATTATCTTGCTCATGGGATCTTTTATTATTTGAGCTTTTAAATGTTTCTTATAGAGATTTCCTTTCTTGAATACGTTTGCACTAAATATTGGCTCTTTTGTAGAAGTAACATCAAGCTATTGTACAAGCTTTAGTATTGCTTTCTCTCATGAAACTAGTAAGGGGAAAACATATTCTCCATTCTTAACTCTTATTTAAAATAATGCTCAGCTCCCTATTGCCATTCTTTTTCCTGGGTCTTTATGCTTTATCTTAAGGTATTAGTCTTAGATTCTAAAAACAAAGCAAATAATGTAACTGAGTAGTAACTGAAATAGAATCAAATCATGCAGAATCTGTTTTTATTTTTATATTTTTCTACAGTCTCAGAAGAGTTGAATTGTAATTTATTCTGTCAGGGGTCACAACAGTTGATATATTGGGACAATGTGTTCATTTCAATGAACATAAACAGAGATGAGATTATCTCCCTAGTCCAAAAAGTGGGATTGCTACCTGGGATCCTCCCTGTGCTCTTACACAGTTCACTTTACTCCTTGTTAACTCCTGTCAGTTTACTCCTTGATCTGCCCTTACATCTCAGGCTGCACCTTGGGGCTTTTACCATTTCTGTAACATCTTTCTCAAAGTACCTAGGGGCAGTCTTTCCAAAACCAAGATAGGTATACTTTTCTTCTCTCTTACTTTGTGGATGAAGTTCAGGCATTTGGACTCCTTTGTTGTCTGTAAATGAAATGATCCCATTCAACAAAGAGATAGTCACATTCTTTAAGTGCTTCCAAAATACTTCAGTTTCACTGCAACATGTCTGTTGTCTTGAACAATCAGAAATAGATAATTTCCCAGTTTGCAGAAAGAATAATATATTGCCTTTAAAAGTTCTTTTTCAAGTATGTCCAAGTATTTCAGGTATGAAATGGTGTGGGTTATAAAATCCTAGTTTTTATGTAGCCAAGAAATTTGAATTTGCTAGTGTTTTGTGTGGAGATGAATTCAAGTGTTGTAAGAAACCCTTCTGAAAAACCACTGTTGTTGTTTAGTTGGTGCTGGTGTAACCTTTTTAGATTTTACATGTGAAATACATTGTGTTACTTTTTCAGGTGATGTTCACAGAAGACGATGTTAAATTTTATTTGGCAGAATTAGCACTTGCTTTAGACCATCTACATAGTCTTGGAATAATATACCGGGACCTAAAACCAGAAAAGTAAGGCTCGTCTTTGAGAAATGCAGTGTATTAATTTAATTTCTATAGCATTTCTTCCTATGCACTGTTTTCCCAACTTAAACTTTGGTAATTTACTGTATAAATTGAACAGAGGGAGGTGGGGGAAGTTATTTTCATTTAAAAGGTTGGATTTCACCTGTCTCAAAGAGGAAAAAGGATCTTAGCTCAGGAGTTGCAGGGGCACGTTGAGAGGATTTTAAACTCTATTTGAAGGGGAGTGGGGACAAAGCCAGAGATAAGCCTGGGGGTGGCACACCACTCTTTGAGGGACAGTGTTCTACCAAGGTCCCTTGATCTGCCGTAGCAGTGGGGTTAAGGGGTGGAGGTCCTTGCAGCAGCAAGGATGAAAGGAATATCGATATGTTAGAAATCCCAAAAGCAGAAGATAACAAAAATATTTGTACAAATCAGCAGCAAAAGGAGGACCAAGGAGAATCTCCATCCTTTGTTGGGTGTGAGGGGTGACAAAGTGACAAAGGATGAAGAAAA
This sequence comes from Trochalopteron elliotii, assembly GCA_024734555.1. Classification (NCBI taxonomy): domain Eukaryota; kingdom Metazoa; phylum Chordata; class Aves; order Passeriformes; family Leiothrichidae; genus Trochalopteron; species Trochalopteron elliotii. The sequence continues at coordinate 423,715 of JANPWX010000163.1, read as the reverse complement.
GGCTGAGGTACTTCATGCCTTTCTTGCCTCAGTCTTTTATAACAAGACCAGTTGTTGTCAAGGTACCCAACCCTCTGACTGGGAAGACAGGTTGGGAGCAGAATGAATCCCCCATAATCTAGGAGAAAATGGCCAGCAGACTGCTATGCAGCTTAGAACTCCAAAAGTCCGTGGGACCAGATAGGACTTACCCAGGAGTACTGAGGGAGCTGGTAGAAGAACTCATCAAGCCACTTTCAGTCATTTATCAGCAGTCCAGGTCAACCGTGGAGGTCCCAAGTCACTGGAAGCTGATGAATGTGACACCCAACTATAAGAAGGGTTGGAAGGAGAAACCAGGAAACTACAGGCATTGTCAGCCTGACCTTGTTGTCAGGGAAGGTCATAGAGTCATCATCTTGAGTGCCATCACGTAATATGTACAGGATAACCAGGGGTTCAGGCCAGGCCAGCCTGGGTTTATGCAAGGCAGGTCCTGCTTGACCAACCTGATCATCTTCTATGATGAGGTGACCTGCTTAGTGGATGAGAGGGAGGCTCTGGGTATTGTCTACCTAGACTTTACTAGTAAAGACTTTTGTGACATCCCACCTGTAAGGGGAAAAGACCACCCAAGATTTGTTAATGCTCGTGGTGGAAAGGAACAACAAAAGTCAGAGAGTCTGAAAAAAATCACAAGGTTTTATTAGTAAATTATATACCTGGCATGGAAATTGGTATTTTTGTCCCTGACCTACTGTAAAAGCACATGCAGTGGGGTTTGGATAAACAGGTAAGATGAAAATGAATAGAGAAAAGGTGAATTAAAGAGGGAGAGAGAGGAGAGAAAAGGAGATCAGCAGTCTTGGCTACAGTGTCAGTCCAGCTGATGGGATGTCCCAGGTCTGGGGGATGCTGGCTGGGCTTGGTGGGGGTATGTTTTTGTAGAGGTTTCCCTGCCATGAAGGTAAGTTTCTTGTTTTCTATACAAATCAGTTGTTAGGCACAGTCTGCTCTTTCAGATCTTTCTGGAAATGGGTTGGGGGTCTTTGGGAATATTGGGTGGTCTTTTTCTTCCCCTGCAGTCCATGCCTGCTTCTCAACCTCATTCTTGCACTTGTGCTGTACTGGGTTATGCTTATCTTCAGGAATTAGAACAAGGATGTTTGTCCCGGAAAAGTGCTGCCCTATCTCTGCATGGCCTCTTCTCTGGGCACAATTTGTTCTTTCTCACAGTGTGTAATTACCAGCAATTCTTGCTTATTACTAGCAATTCTTATCTGTTATTACCAACAATCTGTGGTTGGCCCCACAGCCAAATGGCTTTCAGTGTTTGAGACATACACGTTAGCCCTTATCTTCTGTGATTCTATGCCTTTGACACCATTTCCCACAGCATTCTCCTGGAAAAACTGGCTTCCCATGGTGTGGATGGGTGCACTCTTCACTGGGTAAAAAACTGATTGGATGACCAGGCCCAGAGAGTGGTGGTGAATGAAATTACATCCAGCCAGAGGCTGGTCACCAGTGGTGTTCCCCAGGGCTCTGTGTTGGGACCAGTCCTGTTTAGCATCTTCATTGGAGATCAGGGTGAGGGGATTGAGTGCACTCTGAGCAAGCTCACAGACCACACCAAGTTGGGTGAAAGTGTTGATCTGCTGGTGAGCAGGAAGGCAGTTGTTTGCATGTGGCACTTGAGGACATGCTTTAATGGCTCCCACCATGCAAACTGCAAAGTGGAAGAGGAAGGGGATGGGGTCTGGGTCATGTCTTACCCCCAGGATGAAATGCAGATGGAAGAACTAATTCCACTGTGTAGAGGGTGTTACAAAATCCAGTTCTTGAATACTTTGCATGTTTTGCAATGCAGTGGTATTCAATGGTGGTCAAGGACAGTTGGCCTTTCTTGTGATTGAAGTGAAAAGGAGGAAGCCTAAAGGTCTGCTCCAAGTATAGGGCCTGTGGGTTCAGTCCTTTGGTACAACATGAGCATATTCATTGCTTGATGTTAAAGTGGTCAACAACTTTTGAAATAGTAATTACAAATGAATACCTGTTATGTATACATATGAAAACATACCTGGTATAAGAGAAATAGGACTATGCCTCTGTTTTTAGCAATTACAGGAGTGCTGCATGTGCTGCAGATGGCCAAAACGGTTGCTACATATTGAATTTAATCAAATAGTTGAATAAAACTCCAATAAACTTGATTGTTGGAACCCTGGGTTAAAGATTAAGAAACAAGTGTTGCTTTTTATCTTAATCTTTAACAAGAAAGAATAGAAGGACAAGAAAATGTGTAGTTTGAAAGTATCTTCTAATAATCCATTTTCATGCATGTTTAATTCTCCCTGTCTTTGTATATCCTCTACTGTTTATTCCTAAATGTTGTCAGTATGTTGCCTGAAACAACACTTAAAAGATACTTCAATTAGTTTTTTATATTCTTTTTATTGTTTTTTAGCATCCTGCTTGATGAGGAAGGACATATCAAATTGACAGGTGAATAAAGGAGTTACAATACTACGATCATTTCTGTTCATAGTAAAATCTCTTTGCATTTTCCTTTTGGTAAACCAATATGATAAGTAATTTTAACTGATTGGTAATTTAGCTGTGGCAGCTAGTAGTGTAATTAGCTTGAACTAAATGAAATCTGTAAATATTTCAATAAGATACCTGCTTTACAAGTATATCTGATGTTACAGACCTATGATACTGTGGGGAGGGAAGGAGAATCCTGTAATTCCTATATTAGTATTCGGTTGTATATACAAATGATAAAAGCATAACACTTCATAGTATTCATATGGTAAAAGTATCAATTATGACTGTATTTTTTAAAAAAAATTACATTTGGAATGGTTTTTTTCCCTTTCAGATTTTGGCTTAAGTAAGGAGTCAATTGATCATGAAAAAAAAGCCTACTCTTTCTGTGGAACGGTGGAATATATGGCACCAGAAGTTGTTAACAGGAGAGGCCATACACAGAGTGCAGACTGGTGGTCTTTTGGTGTTTTAATGGTAGGTTTTTGGTAAATGTAAATAATAGCAAAATTGTAATTTGCAAGGTCTGGTGAAACAAATCAAACACTAACCCCTAAGATGAGCTCTACTTGAATTTCAACAAAAGAAGCCTAAATTGTGTGGAATTAATAACACCACAGAGTTTGATCAAGAACATGGGCTAGGTATCATACCAACACCAATAATATGCCAGATTTTTATTATCATTTCATTCAAATACTTTATATCTATAGTAGTTTGAATGTTACAGGGACCAAGAGAAATACAGAAGTATACAGAAAAATGCTGTCTATTCCAAAGTGGGAAAGAAATTCATATTCAAATTTTAAATCTGAATTTACATTCAAGAGAAAAAAGGAGATTGGTAACTTTCTAATTAGAGTCTGCAGTGTAATTACAAGTTAGTGGAATAATGACAACCGTTGTTCTCACACATCAAAATGATCTGTATGACACTGAGCTGATATGGAATATAGTTTCTCAGCTGATTATGGTGTTTCTGCAAGGGTTAATTACTGTGAAGTTGCAAGGTCAGGGTTAATATGTATATGGAATATGAATTGTAAAAGAATAATAGATCATGTTTGGTATTTAAGAAATGCTGAAAGACTTAATATTTAAGGTATTTGTGTGCATTTTTGACATGGAAATTAAATAATTGTATAAATGCATTCATTTCTTACTGCTTCCACTACATAACTGTAACAGTACAACTAATGTGTGTGCTTTATAGTAAAGAAGGACTCTTGTGTCTTAAAATTGGTCATCCTATCACTTTATGATGATCAGAATGCTGTTGTGATCTGAAAACTGACTATGTAAAAGTAGCACCTGATAACTGAACTCTCTCCAGACAAGCACACACACTCCTCACAGCCGCACATTTTATCACTAAGAACAGTCAATTAAAAGATAATTACAGTGTAGTTGCAGAATATTTGTTGTTGATAACACAAACATAATGAAAGGTCAGCTTTAATTTATAAAGCTGGAAAACATAATTTGGTGTTTATCAAGTGGATGTGGTATAATTGAAAATTGCTGTAAGATGTTAGCTGTGACTGGGGTAGCTTTCACAGTCTTAAGTGCACTGCATGTTAAATACTTTGGCTTCTACTTTGAATACAAAAATATGACCTCAGAAACCAAATTCTATAAAGTAGTATATGAAATACAGTGCAGCTTTTCTAGGACATATTTTTGTTGCTAGCATTTATAGTTTGTAATTTTCATAAGCAATTTTTAAGTATCCACTTTTAACTCATTCTTAATTTCTGAGCTGATCAAAAATTCAAGTGATGCTTGGTGTGGTGTAAGTACACAGTAGCTAGAGTGAACAGAAGTTATAGCATAGAAATGGAGACCTTAAAGATATTTCAACAAATCATTTGGCTTCTTTTCTTGTGCTGCTTGACGTGAAGTATGCTTAGCCATTGTTAAGAACTATATTCCAATTTGTCCTTTAGAACAGTGACAGTTTTAAGGGATGCCATACAAGTAAAAACATTCATTTAAAGTTTTCAGAAGCATTGAGATACTCTCCCCCCGAAATAAAACATAAGTAGGGAAAGTCAATGTTGGCTTATTCTGTAAGTACTGTTGGCCTATGAATGTTGGAGTATTCAACACTGGGGAGGGGTGACAAAGAAGACATGTTGAGCTGTTAATACAAATGTGTGTGCTTGTGACAAATTAGGAGCTTGCTAAGGAAGCTGTATTTCATGCAAGTGTAACTGGAGCACACCAAATTGACCTTTTTAAAAAGCTTTTATTTTTATAAGTATACCTCGTGAAGATCTTTCTAAACTACAAGCAATTTTTTTTTCTTCTTATAGTTCTGGCTTATCCCTCTTACATCTTCCTGAAAATTTTCTTAAGTGTTAAAGTTAAAAGTGGGCTTTTTTTGTGTTGGCATTATTATTAATATTTTTTTAATATATCTGTAAAAAATATTATCCAAAGGATCTACCAGTAGTGAAGAGATGGCAGTAAGAAATTAAAATTTTATTTCAGTAAAATGGTGTTTTAAAGGATACTATTAGTTGCATGAATGCAACTTTATGCTTTTATTGTAGATCTACAAATACTATAGTCACACATTATTTGTTCAAGTTACCCATGTACATTTTTTATGTTTAGGAGGCTTAATGTTTGGGTCATACCAGAAAAGAGGGGAATAGAGGGTGCCTTGTGTTCAGGATGACTTAAGTTTGCATAAGCTGTTCAGAGAGTTCCTTTCTTTTAATTTTGATGTCGTTAACTGTATGCCATGAAATTCCATTGAACTAAATTATTTTGTGATCTTCAAACCAAAAAAATCAGATTTCTGCCTAAGTGCTGGCTGCCGTGACTGCTGCTGGACTGCTTTCACTGCCTCACTTAGATCTGATATCCCTGCAGTATACTGCAATCCAACAGGAGTGCCCTTACATTTATCTATTTTTACTCAGTCACTTTCAGAACAAATCAGTATTTTAGCAGTGTCTGTTGCTGACTGCCAGGCACTGTAGAATGTGCATGCACGTACTGTGTAGCTCTTCCGTGTTCCTTCAGGCTTTATTTCCACTGTATGCATACAGTAACCACTTTTCATCATGCATGTCTTTGTCAATCAGCTAACCTTTTCCCCTTCCCAATGAAGTCTATGTACATGCCAATTTACAAAATTTTGACCTTTTTAAAAATTTCTGCATGAGGAGAAATCATCACTAACTTTTGGAAGGAAAACCTTTTTCCCTCCCCCCCTCCCCTTTGTTTAAAACTAAAAATACAGTTGTACAGATCAAGTCTTCCTAGAACAAACTTTTTAGGCAGAAGTGAAACACAGAACATTATCGTCTAAGCTGTTCAGACAAAAGGATGTAAAGCAAGTTATCAATATAGGAAAATATCTTGCAGCTTTAAAAATGCCAAAAGCTGCTCAATGTTCTTAGAAATTGAAACTGTACAATGAAGTTGTTTTGCGCAGACTTGATTGTTAACATGCATGAATTTTGGAAGGTTAAGATGCTAAGTAGTTTTGTCAAAAATTAGTTTTTGTCCAGGTAATGTAATTGATGAAAGTTTTACTCTATACAGTTTGAAATGCTCACTGGTACTCTACCTTTCCAAGGGAAAGACAGAAAAGAAACCATGACTATGATTCTCAAGTGAGTACACTCTTATTTATATATCTCATCAGGTATTCTACAGGGATGCCCTCCGGGCTGCAATATCTAATTTCTACTCCTCCCTCATTTTCAAAGGTACTGGTAAATCCTCACTCCCTATTCCATATTATTAATTCCCTTTGCTGCCTATCTAATTTGCTTCACTATTCCTCCACCATACCAGGTACAAAGGATTTCATAGCAGCTCTTTAATCGTAATAATAACTTCTCCAACCACATGATCTCTCCCATCTTATTTCCATAATGTTTTTTCTCTTTCTTACTCTTTTTGATAACCTGTGCATTTTTTTTCCTTGTTGGGTTTTTTTTCCTTTATTTTAGGTTTTTGGAGTTTTTTTGAGAAAGTATTTTCACTCCTTATCCTTCTTTATCTTACCAGCTCCTCACCCTGCCTCCTTATATTAATGGTGCTGCCAACAACTTGCCTCCCCAGTACTCCTCCTTTCTGTACTCTCCTATGACCCGCCTAAGCTCCAATTTTCCCCTTTGCTATTTTCAGCGTAGATTTTACGTTAGCACTGTTGTGGGAATTGCTTTCCTTCATGCAGTTAATGTTGTTTTTGCTAATGAAGGTCTGCTCTTTTCCTTGCCAGTTCCCCACATATTCTCTAAACTAATACAACCTATGGCGTAACTGTCCCATTTTTGGGACTGTAGCCAAGCACTGTGCAAACAAGTCTGTTTCCTCATATCATAGGTTCACTTCTCTGTTTCCATCTATTTTCAACTAATACCATTTTTTTCCATGGAAGCTCATGAGATTATCTTAGTTTTCTCATTTGTTTTCTGCTTCATTGTTTATCATTGTTCTCAAGTCCTGTTAACCACTTGTCTACCCATATATCAAAGCTGGAATTTCTTTTGCACTAACAGCCTGTTTTGAAAAATAAATATATGAAACTCTTTTATCTTTTCTCTAAGTAATTAGAATGTGAAAACCACTAGAAAACACGCTCATTATTTTCCTGGCTTTTGCTTTCATAATGCATACATGTTATGTTTTTCTTTGTCCTTGTTTTTCTTCATCATCTTATTTGCAAATATATTTAGTGATGCTAGTTTCTTCTGCTGTCTCAGCACCATGCCAGGTCAAATATTCATGTTGTGATTATTCAGTGTCTTTTAACTAAAAAGTTCTATCTATTCACAGTAAACAAACTCCTCCTGACTACCTCCTATTTACAAGAAGCTAGTCTGAGATAGTTCTGCTGCACCCTCACTTGTTTCAGGAGCCATGCATTTTTTTCTATCTGTGTCTCATGAGTCATATCCTTTCTCTTCTTCTCTTTGCCTGCATGTGACTCCGCTCTGTTCCTCAACAGTCTTTTCACTGTTGCTATAAATATCTTCTGTATTCAGCTGCCATGTAGAACATCCTTGCATTTCTCCAGGTAATTGATGTTCATAGTCATTCATAGCCCAGAGAGCAGTGCTGAATGGAGGTAAATCCAGCTGGTGGCCACTCAAAAGTGGTGTTCCTGGACAAGGGGATTGAGTGTCAGTTTGCAGGTGCCCCCATCCTGGATTAGAGGGAATATGGATCTGCTGGGGGGTAGGAAGGCTCCACAGAGGGATTTGGACAGGCTGAATCGATGGGATGAGCCCAGTTAGGACGAGGTTCAGTGGGGCCAAGAGCCAGGTCCTACACGTGGGTCACAACAACCTAAGGGAACATGCCAGGCTTAGAGGAGAGTGGCTGAAAAGTTGCCTGGCAGAAAAGCACCAAGGAGTGTTGGTCAACAGCAGCTGAACATGAGCCAGCTGTGCCCAGGTGGCCAAGAAGCCAATGACATCCTGGCCTATGTCAGCAATAGTGTGGCCAGCAGGACCAGGGCAGTGATTGTCCCCTGTACCCAGCACTGGTGATGCTACACCTCAAATCCTGTGTCCATTTTTGGGCTTCTCACTGTGAGGATATTGAGGGGCTGGAGTGAGTCCAGAGAAGAGCAGTGGAGCCAGTGAAGGGTCTGGAGCACAGATCCTGTGAGGAACAGCTGAGGGGTTTGGGTTTGTTTATTCTGGAGAATGCACAGGGGAGACCTTATCACTCTACAAGTACCTGAAAGGAGCCTGTAGCCAGGTAGGGGTCAGTCTCTTCTCCATAGTAAGAAGCAACAGGATGAGAGGAAATGACCTCAAGTTGCATTGTAGGAGGTTTAGATTGGGTATTGGGAAAAAATTCTTCATTGAAAAGGTTGTAAAGCATTGGAGCAGACTGCCCAGGGAAGTGGCTGTTCCTTTTAAAAAAACTGGAGGTTTTTTAAAAAGATGTGGTACTAGGGATATGGTTTAGTGGTGGACTGGGTGCTGCTGGCTTAATGCTTGAACTTGAAAATCTTAAAGGTCTTTTCCAATCTAAGCAATTATAGGTTTCTATGATTCTGTAATTACTTTCAGATTTCATTTGAGAATGTATCTCTTAATGCCCTTTCCAACTTCTTCCTTTTTTCACTTCTAGTCTTTGCAATTGTTAATGGTTTCAAATAGCTGCACAGAAAGATGATGATGTAAAGACATTTTACCCTCTTTTAATGTTTCATATGCTTGTGAATATTATCTTGCATAGAAGTGTTTTTCTTTTGGTCATATAAGCAGCTGAAAACCAGAAGATATTTTAAAGTGTTTTTTGCTAAGTTCACACTTCTTTTTTTTCTGGTCTATGTTTTCTTTTTACTTTCCACATACCTAGTATATTTTTCCTTGAATTTTTCATAAAACTTTAAAATGGACAGGTGTGCATATGAATTCTGATTTTTGTAGTGTATATTTATAATATACTGCTTTTTTTACCTTCTGTTCCTAAAAATCCACAGAAAATGCATTCTTCTTACAACAAATTTTTTTGGGGTTCTTTATTCCTCACAACATTATCAAGATAAATTTTTGTTTATTCTTGTGTGTTTTACCTAAAACTGGGAAACCCTGCAGTTTGAAGAAATCATAGATTGCAGCAACAAAGTTAAATTTTTAAACATCTTTCTCCTTTACTTGAGAGGTATGCCTTCATATAAAATTTTGTCATTGTCCATCAGGAATGTCAGAAAAAAAATTGCTGTCACTCATGTAGTTGCATATTATAGGAACTCTGAGGACCTGGCAATTGCCTTTCCTTCTTCTCTTGTCTTCTGCCTGATACAGGATTTTGTGAAAGGTGGTGGTGTATGCCAGTCAGGAAGAATTGTGGCCCACTGCCCATTCCTCCTCTCCACTGGTGCCCTTGATCTGTCTGTAATATGTTATTGAAGAGCCCAAAAAAGCCAAAGTTTTTCAGATTTTCCTCCTCCGTGCCAGCTTTTTTACTGCTGAAAGGAATGGAAAATTGAGTAAATTCTAGTTTTAAAGTAATGAATAGTGAATCAGTGGCAATACATATACACTTACTCAAGTGATACAGAGGTGAATATCTGCAAATACCTAGAATACAAGACAAATCAGGTTCTGATTGAAACACAGAGCTTGTGTCATGGACTGTTACAGGAAAATACAAGCTAAAGGTTGAATTAGTGATGGAAAGGAAGGAATCATATCCCTCCTTACCATTATCATAGTTACAAGAAAAAGTAAGCCCTAGTAACAGTGAGAGAATGGAGGCTTAGCATTAAATGGAGAGGGAAGAATTACAAAACAAAATTAAATTAAAGAAGTATGAAAACTTCAGTCTAAAAATTCAAGACTGGCAAGTTGTAAAAGTATTATTTGAAATAGATTGGGGAGGGGAGCAAAAAGGAAAAGAGGAGTGAGGGGGTGGGTTTTTTTGTTGTTTGTTTGGGTTTTTTTGTTTGGGGTTTTTTTTTGCGGGGAGGGGGTTGTTTCGGTTTTTGTTTGGAGTTTTGTTTGTTTGTTTGTTTGGGGGGTTGTTTTGTTTTTTTTTACCAGCTGATCCTGCAAGACCTGTCCTACCTTAATTCAATTTCTGTATTCTAGTTTGTTTCCTGGGTCATCTTGATGTGTGTCTTGATGAGGTACTTTCCTTAGTCCTTCTATCACTATCAGAATGCTTTGTCTAGTGTCATTTGCTAGTAACTGGACCTATAAATGGGTCAAAGCACATTAGGAAAATTTACAAGTTTATAGATTGCTATTCTCCAGCTATTCTTCACTACATGATTTTCCACCTTTTCCTCTACTTAAGTTCCTTAGTTATTACCAAAAATACTATACTACTCAAAAGATAAAAAAAAACCAAACCCAAACATGTTTACATGATTGACAGCACTTTTGCTCTGTGTCTGATGTCTGAAGGCAATTTCTCAGTGATGCTACTTCCTTTATTGTGGACTTGTTGAATGGCAAAGGACAGGGGGAATGCAGAGTTAATTCTTACCTAGATATGTTTGTATACTATTAATTATTTTTATTCTCTAGAGCAAAACTTGGAATGCCCCAGTTCTTGAGTCTTGAAGCACAAAGTCTCCTGCGAATGCTCTTCAAAAGAAACCCAGCAAACAGATTAGGTAAAGTTTGTAGCAGAATATTTTAAATTTGATCATAATATTCATAACATCAGTGATCATTAAACTGGCTAAGATTTTGTTTCCTGTGTAAAATAGGCTTTAAAGTAAGAATGTAGTTTGCCCTTCAAATGATCACGAAAGTATTGTAATTTCTACTAGTCATACATCTAAAATAAATGCAGAAGGAATAAAAAATATAATTTTGCTAGCCATTCCTTTGACCAAGAAGAAAATAATTCATAGACATTTATCTTCCTTATAAAAGGAGCAGGTCCAGATGGAGTAGAAGAAATTAAGAGGCATGCATTCTTCTCCAAAATAGATTGGAATGTGAGTATCTAATTAAAAATCAATCCAGTAAATTTCTTGGTTAAGTCTTTTATGGTATCATATAACTTTTCCATTTACAATGTGTCCCTTCTCTTCAGAAATTGTACCGGAGAGAAATTCATCCTCCTTTTAAACCTGCAACTGGCAGACCTGAAGATACATTTTATTTTGACCCTGAGTTTACAGCAAAAACTCCAAAAGGTAAAGAGATATGAATGAGAGAGTTTACCTATTCAAAAGATAGAATTTGAAATTCAAATTTTTTCATTCATTATTTGTCTGTACAAATTCAAAGTGCTACCAAAATTTCAATACTTAATCTCATGTCTGTGTGTTAAAGACTCTGCTTGTAAGTAGATGATGTCTTTTTCAGATTCACCTGGTATTCCACCCAGTGCTAATGCACATCAGCTTTTTCGGGGATTTAGTTTTGTAGCTATTGCATCAGATGATGAAAGCCAAGCAATGCAGACAGTTGGAGTGCATTCAATTGTCCAGGTGAGTAATCTAATAAAAAAAAATCAATGCTGACTCTTGGTGGATGGATTGTTTCCTTGTCACAGAATGAAGTATCATGACAAAATCATTGTCATCTTTTGTACAAGAAAAGTAAAGATCATATTATTTTATCTAAACAAAATCTTTGAAGGTACAAGACCAGTTTAATTACTGAGCAGCTACAGGTCCAAATAGGCTTCAACCTTAAATGAAAACATTCTACCATCTGTGCTGTATTAACTCTTTAATGTCAAGCCATAACTATAACGTGGAGTGGAATAACAGATACATTCATTTATTGGGCGTTTTCCCCATACAAGAAAATGTCACTTGACTCCTGCAATGCAGTAACAGGAGGCACTGGAGTATGATTGTGAATTGTATCTGGATGTTCTGGACTGCTGTGCATCTTGGAATCCATGGTCCAGCACGTATTCTGTCCCTCCCAAGCCACTTGAAGTTAATTTGCTAATCTGTGCTATTTTGTGACTGATTTCAGTGCATCATACAAGTCAGTGTTGCAGTGCACACTCAAGCTTTGGCTTTCTTGATGTGTTTGAATGACTCCAGTAGAGTCTCTTGTATTAATAATTGTCAGGTTCTCACCTGGAAGAGGACACTTCTGCAAAAATTGTATTTCTGCCTCCTAATTACTAATTCTACTAATTAGAATTAGTAATTCTAATTACTTATTCATGAAAACCAACTCATTATCTAAATTGTGTTGAAAACTTCTTAATGTATAGGTAGGAATAAAAAGGTGTGCTGTGTGATTTGGTTGATTTGGATTTTTCACTGCACTGGTATTTTGCACGTGTCTGAGAAAATTTTAAAAACCACACAATTTCTGCAGAACACGAATAGGCCTTGTATTTCTTTAACACTCTCATGTCTAGAATTGTTGCAACATGCTTCTCTACACATTTCTGTTTCATGTGTAAAAACATTTTTTTAAAATATAACTTTAGATCTGTTTTATTCTCAAAAAGCTTTCTGATTTGATATATGCATCAGAATTACTTCTGATCCTGGTGTCTTGCTAGAAGCTTCTGCAAACTTCTCTGTGCTGCTTCATTCCCACATAGTTTTGTAGATGGCATTATTGCTCTTTGTATATGGTTTCCTTCTCTTGTAAGGTCTGTTCCTCTGCTGCCTTTCCTCTGTGCCCCTCAACAACTTCCTCACTCCTATTTCCTCTTTTCTGTGCTGCAGGATACCCAGATGGTTTCCTGCAAATGCTTTGCATCCTTTGCACAAACTCCATACACTAGAATACCATTTCCTTCCCTTACAAGAGTGAGCACTTGTCCTCCTTTCAGCTTTTTATTTCTGTGAAAGGATTTGTGACTGCCATTCCATGCAATTCCAGCCAGTCTGATTCTATTCAGTATGTCTGAATTTTCCATCTGGCATTCTGTCTATTTAGATAATAAAAATGGTGATACTTCTTTACTATTGTTGTATCACTATTTTATCTTAGTCTTCCTATTTTCTTTGGTTTGGAGTTTCTATCTTTAAATTAGTAAAGCAGCAATCAGAAAAATAATGTTGTTAGTTTCTAAAATACAGTGTGCATTATTTACAATATGTCTAATATATCTTTTATATTATATATACTTACACTAATTTTGAACAGAAGGTAGTGGGGATTTAGACCACTTTGATCTAGTAGAGTCATCAGTTTAAAATTTTAAGCAAATCAATAGGAATTTTTAAAAAGTTATTTTAATAAAATCAGTTACATATTAAGAATATTCATCAACTGATAATGTTATTTTGATAGCAGTTGCACAGGAACAGCATTCAGTTTACTGATGGATATGAAGTAAAGGAAGATATTGGAGTTGGCTCTTATTCTGTCTGCAAGAGATGTGTTCATAAAGCTTCAAACATGGAATATGCTGTAAAGGTAATTACTTGGTTATAAAGAACACTTTTCAGATTTTAGCATTGGGCATCTTTTATTTGCCATAGAGAAACATAGAGATTGAGATTAATTTTTTTTTAATATAAAAATATTTTATATGTAACTGTAACAGTAAATTCATAAATTCTCAGATGGGTAAGGTGTTCATAACAGTGTGGTATAACTTCCAGAATAAACTTCAATTCGGTTTTGGCTTCCTGGTTTTCAGCAAGGTTTTTAATGTTGTTTTTTATAGAATATTATTCTATAGGGCTTTTTAGCACCTTTTTGAAGGCAATTAAATTCTCAGTTTAAATCAGTAGATTTCCCAGAACTGCAATTACAAGGCTTTTTGTCTTTCTGTGTAATAACCTGGGACCAAATGGTTACTATGAAAGCAAGAGTATGGATTAGCAGACATGATAAGTGGGGGATAAAAGCAATCTTTAAATCCTATACTAAGAGGTGTTCTCTTTTTGAATTGTTGAATAGCTTACTACTTAATCATGTAAAATACAAAGATGGGATAAGGATGTAGATTGCCTCCTGGAAACCTCCAGGAGGTTTGGAAACTAATTTGGTTCTTAAATACTTATTTTTATTCTGGCTCTGGCCAGGAGCAGATTTGACTTCTGTGCTTTCAATTTGAAGTAATTTCTTGAAACTGCAAGAAAGTCCTGGCATAGCTGTTAATTCCCTCAGCTATAACATTTGTTGCAAAGATTCACTTGCTTTTCTATTGCCTCTGTTAGGGCATTTTTTTCCTCAAGGAATCTTGAGAAAAAGAATAAGATTATCGAGTCTGATGTGTTAGCAGGGGATGGGTAGCAGTATGGGCATAAGGATGAAGAGGTAATACAACAATGGAAAAGACATTATAGGAAATTCTGCAGTTCAGGAGAGGAAAAAAGTGAGCAGAACAAGAATACATTTAAGTAGGGCAAACCAGTATTTTGCTTGTGTGAACAAGGTGAACTTTAGAGCCAGAGATTCAAATGGACATTAATAATAATGTGTGTTTGAATTAACTCTGAGAAATTTTTATTTTTTCTAATTTTTTTGTTCTCTTTCTTTCCTGCTTTCTTTGCTAAACCAAATATTTGTTTGAGATTAGCATTGTGAAAATCAGTTCATTTGCATCATCCAACCAGTATTTCATGTTAAATTAGGAACTTCCTATTTTATTAAATAATGGATCACTGACATCTTATCTACTAAACAGCCTTGTATTATTTATCACAGCCAAAGAGATCAGATCACTTAGCCTCCAAAATTGTTTTCAAAAGAGATTTTTTTCATTTTTTGAGTATATTTTGCTTTGCCTTGCTTTTCCAATTTAACAACTTGGGTTTGGTTATAATCCATGTTTTTTGCAACAGTAAATAACGCTTAACTGTTGATGCTAATAAACATACCAAAGCATTACACTAGATTCACAAAAAGAATTATGCCTATGTCTGTTCATGCTCTTACAGATTATTGACAAGAGTAAAAGAGATCCAACAGAAGAGATTGAAATCCTGCTGCGTTATGGACAGCATCCAAATATTATTACCCTGAAAGATGTAAGTAGCATTTTAAAGACATCCTTTAGTGTATTATAGTTGTGAATCACTTTCTAATTTGAGAGATGACAAGCTACATGTTTTAGATTTATGTTTATGTTTTTCAGTATTTAAAAATAAAACAATGTCCCAATGCAATTTATTCAATAGTATCTACTATTACTGGGATTTTTTTTTAAAGATGCTTACATTGTGGTACAGTGTTATTCTAAGGAGTCAAATAATTCATCTTTCCTAAATCCTAGCACAAGAACAATTTATTTAATGTTGGCTGTATTTTTAAAGAAATCAGGAAGTTTTTTGATTGCTTAGTTAACTTGGAATCTGATTTTTGCCACATTAACCAAAAGCAATTTTACTGTACATTATTGTATAATAACAAAGGACTCATTGTTAGCACAGTACCCAAAGTAATTTTCATGGACAGTAGCAAGTATCACTCAGTAATAAACAAAATCTTTCCATGTCCATGGTTTTCACTCCTTTTTAGCCAGTATCTTTATTTGGCTTCTGTATGAATACTGTCTAGGTATTTTTTCCTTGTATTATTTGCTCTGACCGTAGAAACACTTTGTCCATAAAAAAGCAAGGAATAACATAAGCTGGGAGGTAGAGGGTTTTCATAGTGAACAGTATATTCTGATGATCTAACTGAAAAAGAAAATTGCCTTTGTCTCCTTGGTTATTCATTAAAGAGGATTAAAAATTAAAAAGGTGTATGCTTAATGACTTTCTTAGACTGCAGGGAAATATTCTAGTCTCCCAAACCAAACCTCAGGCAAAACAGCAAACCATTTCCAGGAAGCTGAGCTCAGCTGAAAGGAGATTGTCAGACATTTTGAAGTCATTAAAACAACAGCTCATAAATACTGAGGAGATGAGCACTCATAGAACTCTGCATGAAGTTGGGTACTATAATCTGTCTTCACTTGATCAATATCATACTGTTTGGCCCTTTCTTGGACAGTGAAAATAAGGTAGATATTCAGGGGAGCCCACCAGGGAGCTTATCTTACTGTAAGCAAGATACCACAATTACAGTCCCACTTTCTCTTCTGCTTCATGTGGTTGGACAGTAAAGCTGCTTGAAAGGAACTGTGCTGAACAGAGCCTGCATCAGCATTCATGGTGCTTCTAGTGCTGCGTGCTGGGCTCATGTGTTACTTTAATTCATAACAGAGCTTATGTTATTATTTAAGCAGGAAGACAAACATGAGAATGTGAACACTTAACCTGAACTTGAGCATGATGAATATTTTACACTGAGGACAAAAATCCAGGCAGCCTTAAACAGCTGCAATATACGCTGGATTACTTCACTTTGTAATTTATCTTTTATCATCATCAGGCATCTTCCAGCAGGAGCCATCTTTCATGCACAGCAACACCAATACACAAATAGACTACCAAAAATAAACTACCTTAAGCCCACAAAGGGAGAAAAGCTGTAATTCTTACTTACTTCTGCTTCAGATCAGTTCCCCAAGCAGAAATTATGGAAAGATGTCCATAGAAAAGAGATACAGGATTCATGTGTAATAGAATCTCATATAAATCTGTAAGAATTTGACATTAAGTTTCTCTTGTCCTAATACAGACCCATGGGGCAGATTGCTTGCATAATCCCACATTATAATGGTGTGCTATTGCAGTTTTCAGAGAAGATAAGGAGTATTTTGCCTTCAGGTCTCAAACTCTAGAGCACCATGTACTATTATAAAAATAAAACTCATTGTAGATTTGCTCAATTTTTCATTTAGTTGCACATCAAAACTTAAATGTTTCTAATCTGAAGTGCCTGCTTTGGAAATTATTATTCTGCACGAAATAATTTCTTTCTTTACTTCTGTTTCAAGAAGAAATGCAGTAATATTTGAATTTTGCTTAAGATGGAAGTTTTCATTCTTGTTCAGCCTTTTAATGTAATTTAATTCTGAAGGTGTTTGGATTGAAACAATGGATATTCAAGAGACCAAATTCTTGCTGCAGTGCAGTCCTCTGGGGGTTTTCCTTCTGATTGTTATCAGTGGTCTTTTTCAGTTACACAGTATATAAACAAAAGGAGCTATATTGTGCTAAATCAGATGTCCTTCTTATCCAATATCCTGCCTCTGACAGAGGCCCTTAGTGGATGCCTAGGAAACAGTGTAAGAAGGGAGGAAGCACACAGCTTCCAACAAAACATTACCTAGAAACTTCCTGTGCCAGACCATTATAAGTATTTTTCCCTTTCTATGTAATAGTTGCTGTTCTGTAACAGAACTTTTGTCCTGTTTTGAGTTATTTAAAGCATTGCCTGAAGTAATTTCAGAAACGTTTTATAAACCTGAATACAAGATATCCAGTCTCCCTGTCCAAGTGTTTATTTATAATTTCAAAATATCTCATCATATGTCTGTAAAATCTTACTTCCCTTGGCAAAAACCTTGATTTTTCTCCACTGCATAATATTTTGTTCATGTGCCTACATCTGTTTCTCACTAAAGTTTCTTCCACTTTGCCTCATAGAAAGGACATACTGACAGACCTGTGGCTTGTGCTCAGAGTTCATTTTAAAAAGTAGTGTCACATTTGTGATCTTAGCATGATACTGTGCACCTGTGGAGAAAACTTCATCAGTATTTATTCAAAACCAACTTAAGTTGGTAATACCATTAGAAGAATTGGTGCAAGGGGAATGGTTTATTTGGGGTGAGTTATCTGTGGGTTTTTTTGGCTGGCAGACAGGACCAGCAGATGAAATAGAAACCAAATGCAAATTTTGCTTGAATTCTGCAATCCTGAGGTGTGCATTTTCTGTCATGTCAAATGAAATAAGCTGATCTCCTCAGGTTATACCAGGTTTAGAGGAAGCATGCCTATCAAAAAAAACATCCAGTTTAGTATCTAGAATTCGATAACTCTGCTTTTGAATACTGTGTAATATTTAAAGTCTTAATACAAACACATTCAGATGCTCAGTCATTTATATTTCATGGGGGGAAAATTCCTGTTAAATGAGAACACAAAAACCCATCATGTCTTCATCTCCTTATGATCAGAAGCTTGTAAGGCCCACAGAATTATTTAAACATTCTTCCTTTTTTTTTTTTTTATTTGGTGAGAAAATAAATCCTTCTAGTATCATTAGGAGAACAAAAATTTTGATACTTAGAAGTTTATTGCCATTTTTTTCCCAGGTAGCTTCAGACCAGGAAACTGGGATGAAAACCTCTTTCTTATTCTTATTTTCTGTTACTTAGCTGATATTCCTAAATTTATTTTACTAAAATTTTGATAATTGTTTCTACTGAAGCAAAAATTGGGGTTTTTTTCCACACATTTTACTGAAAAAAACAATGGCAACATCACCATAAAAGCACGTTGAAATAATTAAAGGGATCAGGCTGTAAAAGGTTTCACTAAAACAGAAATTGTTTCTGGATTAAGTTGGAGCTCCCAGGCCAGGTTGGATGGGGCTTTGAGCAACCTGATCCAGTGAATGCCCTTGCCTGTGGAGGAATGGGACTAGATGATCTTTAAGGGCTCTTTCAATGTAAACCATTCTATGATTCTGTGAAAGTGCAATGGAAATGAAATGCTGAAGTGCAAGTACCTTAAAATGTGCAGTCTATAGTGCCCTCTGGTGAGAATGTAAAGAATTCTCAAATGCTTCCCTGGACGATAAAAGCCATGCAAAAATTAAGCCATTTTCCATAACTAGAAGTAAGGTATAAAATATGCATATTTTAATACTTTTAGACTTTGGCATAGGCTTTATGTGCGGAGTAATGTATAAGTTGTAGATTTTTTATCATAGCAACTTTGTGTTCACTGTTCACAGAGGCTATTTGAGATAAACTTAGATTAATTTATTTTCTTTTTTTTTGTCTGAGCATTGGGATGATCTCTGTTTATATTTTTAACTTGGTGCAATAATTGCTGCTTGAATTAGCTCTGGTTTTCCCTTAATTAGACTAGTTTCCATTTTTTACTACTTAATTTCTCACATGTCTAGTTTACTTTGTTTTAGTGAAACTGTGTGGGGGAAACTGCCTGTTATTTATCCTTTTTTTTTTTTTTAACACTTTCATGCCCATATTTCTATGTTATTTTGGTACAGTATTGCCTTTTTGTAAAGCTTTCATGTTCACTTCTGAAGATGAACAACATTTGGACAGTGTGTGGGTTGGGAAAACAATTGAAGAAAAGAAGCTTGTGGACACACCTGCACTATCTCTGCATTTCACAGGAAGACAGCAGAGAATAAATATTTTGAAGTTTAAATTTTTAATGTACTTTTTGCAGGTGTATGATGATGGAAAATATGTGTATGTAGTAACAGAACTTATGAAAGGAGGAGAACTGCTGGATAAAATTCTTAGGCAAAAATTTTTCTCAGAACGAGAAGCTAGTGCTGTTCTGTTCACAATAACAAAAACGGTTGAATATCTCCACACACAAGGGGTAAGTTTTAATCTCAGACAAAATGTTTATAGCTATTGATATTCTTCTCTTTCAGAAGCCTAAACTTGTGTCTTGATACATTCTTCTGTGTGGTAATGAAGTAGTTTTTGGTAAACAATTACATTGCAGCAGGAATTTGTGTCGAAATCAAAACTTTCCTTATCAGCTCTGTATGTGTGCAGATAAGAGATGATGCAAGTGTTTTTGTTGTTCTTCATGCAGTCTGTCAGCAGTTCTGTGGAATATGCAGATAATTACTAACAGAGAGGATATGATGGGAAGAAAGTCCAGGAAGAAGTGCTAGGACCAGTGTCATTGCATAGCCATGGGACCTAATGTAATTTCAATCTCATCCTGTCATATATCCTGAAAATTTATTTTTCACCTGTCATACTTTGTAATTCCTTTGTAATTAATTTGGAGACAGAGGAAGTAGTTCAAATATAGTGAAGGACAGTGTGGTAGCTGCATGCAAGAAAGACAAGTTGTGTTGCATTTTTAAGTAAACAAGAAAAAAGGAAAGGCAGAAAATAAGGATGCAAAAAAAAGGTCAAGCTGCCAATGCATGATGTTGTTACCCAAGAAAAGATGCTTTAGAACATATAGTACTCAAATTATTTCAAGTAACAAATAGCAATTCACCACTGCCATGTCTGGAAGCTGTTATTTCAGAAAAGTTATGATCAAAGTTATCTGGTATCTCATTCAGTGATTCATCACTTCAGTCACTTGCTCATGTGTGTGTTTTTATTTGAGCCTGTGTGCACAGATTATAGTCCTTGGCCAGCAGCACCCATGGGAATTGTGATCAAGCCTCAATACCTTCTGTATGGAAATACAGATAATAGAATAACAAATCATAACTTGGTTCATTCTTGCCACGTGTGGCCCAGCGTCCTTGCATCAAGTTAGGGGTTTTAGGGGTGTTTGTTTTTTACTGTAGATATCTGTAAATATTGGCATTTTAACTTGTATTAGACCGTATGCACTTTGGAATGTTTGCTTTTGGAAATTTTTGAGTCTTATATTAAGTTCACCTCCACAAGAAAGCTGGCTATATATGTAAATAGTGAGCACTTCAGTAGTATAATTCTTTTCTGGAAGTCCCTCGTGTCTTCAGTGGATTTTCCTGTTGAAACTCCTTTGGCCACTGGAGGAGCTTATTTGAATATGGTAGTAAGTAATATCTGGTTTGACAGTCTCTGCATCTGTGTGCAGTCTCCACAACCCAAGGAAGAGTTTCCTCATGGACATTCATAAAATACTTTTGAACTCAGGAACTAGCTAAGCAAGGAATCAACTCCTCAGGATAAGCAGTGCTTCCAACACTCACCCAGTGCATTCTAAAAGTATTAGGGCCAGCACAGTGAATAAGGACTGGCACAAGAGACATCATAAAACAGATAAACAAGAAGTGTCATGTCATCTTAGAGCAGCAGACTTGTGAGTGCTGGTAGGTGATTGAGACTGCTGGTCAAAAGCACAGTGCTGAGAAATAAAGAACTGAAAGTTCCTGCATGTTATTTTGCTCTCTTCTGTTGCTCTAAAATAAAGTGTTATTTCTATACTAAATACCAACATAATCTAAACAATTTGGCAATTTTTTTTTAAATAAATTAAGATTTACCTTTAGGAAAAAAGCTCAACATAGAAAGGTGTTTCACTTATTATTTGACATAAACATTTTAATTGCTTGTGAAGTAGTGTTTTAATTTGAACTAGACTGTTACACTTACTCTTCTTCCTACTTGAGGATTGCTTCTTCCAAAAAAGCATTCAGCTCAAGCAGACTGTTCTAGAAACTGCCAAATCTCCAGCTCTGTGCTGCTTCCTTCTCACTTCTTCCTTGCTCACTTCTTCCTTGCTACCTCTTTTAGAATCTTTCAAAAAAAACCCCCAAAACATCAACAAGAATAAAACTGGGTTTTTGGTGGGTTTTTTTGCCTCTTGGAGCAGTAAAGGTTGTTTCACTCATTATTAGGGAAAAAGGTAAAAAACAAGGGCAATCAGGAACTGGTTCTCTCATACACTGACATCTAAAGCCAGGATGTTCCCCTTAACACCTACTGTTCCAAGTCAAATTCTTTAATATCATTTGTATATTTCAGCTTACAAGGTGCTTATTTCCATAATTTTAAGTACTTGGTTTTTTAAATCTGAGAATTGCACAGGATTTGCATGCTGGAGAAGTCTCTGCTAAATAGACTTAATGTGTTAAATGGCTTTGCAATGTGCACAACCCTCTGCACTCTTACTCCTTGGTCTCATATTGCTGTCCTGAAACCCTGCTAGGTTTGGATGAGTGTATTGAACTTCTGATTTCTGAATCAGAAAGGTTCATTCATTCACTTAGATCCACTCTGCTGTCTTACAGTGGTACATAATATCTTCTTTACAGGGAGCAAAGTCTCTGGAGGCTGTAGGCTAACTTGTCTTGTGAAGAAAATATAGCGGGTCATCTGATTTCAAGGACTGTCCTTGTGCATTCCAGGTTTTGTTAAGGCTTGTTGTAACATAGCTTCAAATTCTGCCAGAACTTTGGCAGCTTCTCCAGTATTGTCAAGCATTTTACATCTCGACCCCCTGCAAAGGCAGCCACTTGGGAACCAATACAGGCTTTTATTGATATTTAGAGAATACCTCTTTGATACTTCGCTGGGGTTTTTTAATAATAAAATTCCTCCTTAATCAGGCTTTAAGTGTTTTTGAGATTAATTCAGATTGTCTGCATGAAGGGAATGGAATACAGAGTTACTCCAACAGTAACTAGTCTGTGGTTACATAAGAAGGTGGTACATCAGCAGCTATGGGAGCCCCTGATTCGCAAAAGATATAAGTAGGCAAAGGTTCTGATTTAAAGAGCCTGGTAGTTATGCATGTTAAAAAGGAAACACATGATTCAATCATCAGAAGAGACATCTGGAACTGTACAAATAAATTAGAGGGGTGGGGATGCCTGGAGGGGGTTTTACAGTTAGTTTCCAAGTTAGAATTCTTGTTCTCCAGACACCACAGAGCATCAAAACACCACAGCTGATGGTGGAAGCTGGTACTCTGCAAACTGAGCACACTGATGAGGGACTTTAAATTAAGTAGTAGAATTGCTAATTATAATAAAAAGCTTTTCATGTCTTTAGCTTGTTGTATTTAATGGTTTCTCTTTTTAGGTTGTTCACAGAGACCTGAAGCCTAGCAATATTCTTTATGTTGATGAATCTGGTAATCCAGAATCAATTAGAATTTGTGACTTTGGCTTTGCAAAACAGCTGCGAGCAGAAAATGGTCTTCTGATGACTCCATGTTACACAGCAAATTTTGTTGCACCAGAGGTAAAACCCAGGATAGTTTATATGCCTTGATATATTTCACTGGGATTTTTTTGCTAGATTTTTTTTTTGTTGTTCCTGTGTAACAAGTAGAATCACTCTGTAAACAGTAAAAATTTGAAATGTTACCATTTTTATAACGTAATCGAAGCATTTCTAAGCATTTTTTTCAGAAAAAAAATATTTGTATTCCTCAGGTTTTAAAGAGGCAAGGTTATGATGCTGCATGTGACATATGGAGCCTTGGTGTTCTACTTTATACCATGCTCACTGGGTAAGGGTGATTATCGTTTGCTTTGCTGTAGAATACCAAACCAATCCAAACAAAACCAGTAATAAATGTAGGCCCACTGTTGCAGATGTTTCTATCAAAGCACCAATTAATCTCAACTTTGGGGTTGAGAAAATGCTTTGCCTTATGTAAAATCCCAGTTTGCAGGGACTGATGGGAGAAATTCTTTGCTTCTAACATCTCCTCTATTTTAGGTTTTTAATTTCTGCTTAAAGGTGATTTTGCACTAAGAATTTATTGTTTCATGTGAAAATTAAAACATAGATTAAGCAGCATGTATGTTGAAGAAAATGTATGTTGCAAATACAATTGCAATGCATTAAAGCATGTTTGTGTCCAAAATCCAGCCACTGAATATTTGGAGTGATGCAGTTAGAATATAATAAATGTAATAGAAAGGTATTTGTATATACAACAGAAATGAATTGTATAAAAGATAAGGAATTCAACTATAGTACCAAAAGTTCCAAAATAAAATCTATTTAACAGATGCAACAGCAACTATCTTTTTATGCTAGGTTATTCAGGTTACCACTTTGGTTAAGAGTTAACATCATCAAAGATTTTCTTATTTTTAAATAAATAAGTAACAAACATTCTTGGTTCTAAGTATATCTATTTTTTGGTTAGGGGCATTCTGATAGCAGCAACAGTATGTATAGTCAAGCAAGAAAATTGGTGCATCATTTTTTCCTCTGGCATTAAACCAGCATTTATTTCTTCTCAAACATTTAGATTTACAACAGAATGGATTGTTTAGTACATCACTAGAATATGAAACCTTAAGGAATACTTTCTGTAATTCAGGAACCACCAGTACTTGAACTGCTAGAGGAAAAATCTGCTTTTCAGACCAGATACAGAGGGATTACATGCAATAAGAACAGATCTATAATCAATACCGTGTGTTTTCTCATGTTAAGAATAAATTCTTTTTACAACTGTTTGGCTATTTGTTACCTATAATTATGTTGAACTTGCAATCAGATTTATAATGCTTACTGAGGCCCAGGTTACAGAAGTTACTAACATTGAATTTGTTTGGTTAAATAGCTACACTCCTTTTGCAAATGGTCCTGATGACACCCCAGAGGAGATTTTGGCCCGAATAGGAAGTGGAAAGTTCTCTCTCAGTGGTGGTTATTGGAACAGTGTTTCAGACACAGCTAAGGCAAGTGTATTTGCTTTGTCTCTTATGGGATCAGGGATGGATTGCAGTGTAACATTTTGATTATAATGTATATGTTATATCACAGATGATTGGGTAAGTTCCACCCATTGTTATATTAAAATACTGATCTAATCCCTTATGTGCTTAAAGTTTTGTTTCTTGGTTTTGATCTGTTCATGTTTCAGCAGTCACTTGCATGTAGGAGAAAAGAACAGGTGTGCCTTACACCGTAGTAGTTAACAGCTGTCCTTAGAAATACAGTGTGTTTTATCAGTATTTACACATATCCTTATCCATGGTGAGAAGTGCTTTGATAATACATCATGTGGAAGCATGACATTCAAAAATCATCCAGATAATCTAAATCGTGATAACAAAAACCAGTGAAGTATTACACTTCTTTTTTTACTGCATTTTACTGCAAAATAAAAATTGTACACATTTTTGAGAAGCCTGTTTTTAAAAGCAAATAGACTCCGAACTTCAGGGTGCAATATCCTTTATGCCCCTTCTATATGGATTTTCCTTGTTTAATTGGATACTTTCCTTTTGTGTTACTAAATGTCTATTAAGTTGTATAATTAAAAGATATACTGTTAGCATTGCTGGATGGCTTTTCATTTGTTTTAAACTGACATTATAAACATATTTTTATACCTCTAGAATCTTCTTTTATAGCTTTTAACTACTAATCTGATTTAAAGCTGAAGTTCTACTGTTATTTCTATTGACTCTTCATTGACAGGACCTTGTTTCAAAAATGCTTCATGTTGACCCTCATCAAAGACTGACTGCAGCCCAAGTTCTCAGCCACCCCTGGATAGTTCACTGTGACCGGTTGCCTCAATACCAGCTGAACAGGCAGGATGCTCCCCATTTAGTGAAGGTGAGTAGATATTTCTGCAGCTTGCTGTTTAGCCACAATTAGTGTAAACAAAAGGGGATTTTGTTTTTAAGGTTAGGGGGTAGCATGTGTCTCCTCTAAATACTGTGAAAAAGTTATTACGACTGGATGTTGCACTGAGCCATAAAACGAACTTGTAGTATGTAATAGGATTTAATGAGAAACCACTTACAAAGAATAAATCTAATACATTTGAAAAAGACTTTAGTTTTCTTGTGTTTGAAATCTATTTGACTTACTTACACTGGAAGGCTTAAAGTGCTTTCAGAAACCAACATAAATCATTCTTCTCATAGTGAAAAATGTCAAGTGACTATAGGGGAGCTGTTACATCGTTTGTTAACTTTACAGTTTCAGAGGATGGTACTTGCCAGTAACTGAAGGAAAACAGAATACCTTGTGATCACAGTAAAAGCTGAAGAGAAGTCAAAAGGGCAGTGTTGATTACTGTGGTATCACACTTCTGCACTCTGTCTGAAACAAGATGTGGTTTTAAGCCTGGAACTTTTTCACTTCGAACAGAGGAAAATTAAAAATAATTGAATTCTACTTCTTTGTAGTCAACCTTGTTTTCAGTCCTACTTTCAAGAATCTGTTGAGCAACATAAAAGGCATCTGAAGAATATCATTAACACTCATTTCTGAGTCAGCTATTAGAAATTTCTAGCATCCAAAAACAGAAGTGAGAAGTGGGGGAGTTCTGATCCCACAGCTCACAACTTTCTGTATGTTTTTAAAATTTTATGTGCTGAATAATGGGGGTGACTCTTAAATATTTTGTTGGAGACTGAAATGGTTTTGTAAGTGAGAAGCAGAGACAGTCTACCAATGAGGTTTCATTTCCCAACTCTCTCACACAACACAGTGAGAGAATTTAATTTGGCAATCTAGCTTATGCCTTCTGGGTTTGACTCTTTCAGCAATGTAAAACTATATATTACCATAAAAAAACACTCACTCCTAACACTGCTAAGACTTGAGTAATGCAGTAGTATGTTTCTGTTTTGTAAATGAAAACAGTTTGAAAGTGAAAACTTGTTCAGAGTTTCTGGCATTTAGCACTGCATCAGTCACAACATACTCTTACTGCTCTTTTCCCCTCTACCCCACAGGGTGCAATGGCAGCAACTTACTCTGCTTTGAATCGTAATCAGTCACCAGTTTTGGAGCCAGTTGGCCGTTCTACTCTTGCTCAGAGGAGAGGTATTAAAAAAATTACCTCAACAGCCCTGTGAAATGACCTCAACCAGACACTTGGTACCATGGCATAAGATGATAGCACAAATCATGGCGACAGGTAGCACAT
Source organism: Trochalopteron elliotii (assembly GCA_024734555.1). NCBI lineage: Eukaryota > Metazoa > Chordata > Aves > Passeriformes > Leiothrichidae > Trochalopteron > Trochalopteron elliotii. Next base: position 397,338 of record JANPWX010000163.1, on the reverse strand, counting down.
ATCTGACAGATACCTGCAAGCACACTCTGTCCCAGCTGGTACCTATAATGCTGCTGCTCCTGCTGCTGCTACTGCTTTCATCTACTCTCGCTTTAAACTGTTGATGGCAAGTTACTGATCTGACTGGAGCTGCAAATGGAGTGACAAGTGGAAACAATGAAAACGATCGTGTTTGCAACTGAGTAAACCAGAAGAATGACAAACGCCACCTCTGTCAAAAATACACTGAATAAAGCACTCTGCACCACATAGCATTATTTTTATAAGGAATATTTTTTTTGTCCCCTAAAATATTCTTTGTTACAGGTCGAGATGGACAGTTTATGTTAAGCACTTAGCTTAAACAATCTGTTTATATTAGCACTATATACATTGTGCCATCCAACATTTTGTATGTTTTTGTAAACAGTTCACAAGCAGTACATTTCTGTGCTGTTTTCTTTAATGTATACATGCCTTGTTTTACTTAGATTATTAATCATTACGACAAGTAAGTCTGATTAAACAGTTCACCTGGATTAATCAGTATTGTTGGACAGCTCTAAAAGAAGCCTGACTGTTAAACAGCTATTGAATGTAATACTATGGATAAGTAGTTTTCCTTGCCTATGTCTTTTCTACATTTCTGTGTTTTTGATGCCACATGTCATGTTATGAAATTTAAACAGTGAATTTCTCACCATACTGTATATCCTATAGGTAATATAACCCAGAGGAAAGATAACTTGCTCCATATCTCACTGTCTTTGTTACCCCTCCCCTCCCTTTTAGTCTCTTCCATCTAATCTCTGGACTCAGGAATTATTGCTAAATACTTTCTGATAGAGGACATGTCTATATGGTTTATTCTTATAATCCATTGTTAATATTTTATCTGTATTCTATGACTTTTGTTTAAGATGCAAAGGAATTGTTCAGTGAATGAATGTTGGCATAATAGATGGAAGGCAACGTTTGAAGATAAAGCAAAACATATTGGTTGCTAATAAGCAGCAGCCTATGAAGAGTAGGTTTAAACTGCATTTACTGCAGTTGCAAAACTGATGGACCTAATGTTCTGTCAGTTACTTTCTGATAATTTTAATCAACTTCAAAAGCAAAATGAGAGGCAAATCATAAAGATCTGTATGTTAGAAAAGGGTCATTCTATTTTACCATGAAAATAGTGTCATCCCAGTCAGGTAAGATGAAGCCATTCAGATGGAACATCCTCACTTTTCCGCAGATGGAAATGAGTTGGTGATGAGGGTGGAAGACTCACTTTAAATACTCATACAAACTTTTAATACTCTTGGCCTCTTGGTTTCTAAAGTAATTAAAGGCCCATCTTGATGACTGGTCTTGAAAAGATGAAATTGCCCAAATGAGAAGGGGCACTGGAATGTGTCTGAATACAGTGAGTGTTCCATTCCACCAAAATTACAGACTATGTAAAGTCCTTCCAGATATGAAAATGACTGTTGGGAATTCCAGCTTTAGTAAAATATGGATCTGGGCTTATGGCTATTGGTGAACAATGCAATTTTGTGTTTTGCCTAAGAAGGTATTTTCTTGGCTTAGTGTATGAAATTTCTTTTATGGTGACTAATTGGCTTATTTCCCTGAAATCATCAGCAGTTTGTTGAAAGGAAGAATCATCCTTATGACACCACAGATTTGCTCTGAATGGGAGTGTTTCTTCTGCCAGAATTTCTGAGTTCCTTGAGAAAGCTTCCTTTGATAGATTTGCAAAGGATCCCACTTTTATTGCCCTTAAAATTTTGCTAAATATTTAATCCATGATATAATTGTGAAGAAATTGGTTTTATAAACAAGGATTCTTAAATTAGCCTGGCTCTCAAATTTGAAAACACAGCTCTTCCCAAGCGAACAGTATTTTTCCTTTACTTGGTGCTCTAGTGTTGAAGTTCCCTTTAGCTGTACAGATGCATCTACTCCTCCTCCAAGAAACATTTTTAAGTAGAGGCAGAAAAAGGCTATTTTTTTTTTGACAGTGTCAGCAGTTCCAGAGGAATTTAGTAAAACCTTACCTCTCAAAAAAAAAGTATTTTTCAGCTCTGTGAGCAATTTTAAGTCAGGCTTCTCAAAATCTAGAAACTGTACCTTCTGGTGGCTTTTAAGGTGTTAACTAGAAGATAGTCATATCTAGTCAACCAAATTATTTAAATGCTGTTGAAATAAAAGGATGGCAGTACTTGCCAGTGTGTCAGTAATAACATTTCACTTCAGGAAGGAGTTCTTACTCTGTTCAGTGTGTGTGTATAGGTACCTGGCAAAGAACAGACCAAAAAGAGGAAGTGTTAAGCAGCCTCACTATTGGCAATATCCACATTAAAATAATATAAAAATACTTCCAGTAGTTTTATTGTAGCCATATTCTGTGGTCCTCAAGCTCACTGATCATTAGCCAAATAGTGAAGCAAAGTTAACTCCTGCATTTTATGTATCTACACTCTCAAGTGAGCTGTTAATTTAGTCTAGACTTCACAAATATTGCTATGAAGTCATGTATATATATCAGCAGAGGATGAGCATTTTAAATTATAGCAAAACAGGAAAAGTTAGCACACCCTAAGCTGAATGTGTTGAAGTCTAGATCCACAATATTTTTAAGTTACTTTCTAAACCAAGGTATAAAGGGCCTGCCTAATCAGGGAGGTGTATTTTACAGGCCAGGCATGGTTTATATACCTTACTTTGTGGTTTAGATCCATGTTCATGACCTTCACTTTTTTTTTTAATGTTTTTGTAGCTGCAGTTGTTATAACCTATAAAGAAATCCACATAACGCTTCTCTGAGTCTCAGCACCTTTCTGTTAGAATGTCAGTATGTGACACACTGTGTACATTCATTGCTGGCCTGCTGCTTGGTCTGCAAAGCATAGCAAGTGAGTCAGAGAGGATTAAAAAAAAGAGTATGCAGATACAGATGAATTTTCTGTGTGTTGACCATGGTTTGTTTTTAGTTTTTTTAGTGTGAAATTACCATTTACTGTGCTTGAGAGCATGAGGGAACAGAGGAAAGAGTGTAGTTGCAATACCCATTAAATACCATCTATGTCCAGTAAGGGCAAAATTCTGTGTTCATAATTACTCTAACATTGAATGAAACATAAAAGGGGTTTTTCAAGAAAATATTTAAAACTTTTTTCTGAAGAGACAAGGCCATAAGAGAAGAGATTTACGTGTCTGGGATTTTTGTGTGTGTGTGTGTGTTTTTCTTTTGTAAATGTGGTGTTACCAACTAAAGCTGTGCTTTTCTATTATTGGAAGGAAAGGATTCAAAGTGTGCTGGCCCTTACTAAGCAGCAGTGGTTAATAGATGAATTTTCACTTATGAAAATGATGTAAATGATTAGCTTTATCTTGATACTCTTGACCTAATCAAAGGGAAGGTGTACGTATGAGGGATGTAATTATTTTGCAACCTAGTTGGGGGGGATGTCTACTTAAACAATTTTTAAAAAATGACAAAATCACAGATAAAATATTTTTCTACGATTCTATACAATCATACTTTATACTAGTTTTCTCAGCATGGCATGTAAGTGAGTCTAGGGTACTGTTCCAGGAAATCAGTGGTATTGTACCTTGTCCTAGACCATTACAATAGCATCTGTTAGATGCTTGGCACTGCTGTCATAGAACTGAAATGCTAGTTAAAGAAATAATTAATTGTACTGAATACTTTAAATGATTGTTTTATTCAGAGTCTGATCTAAGAGATGTTCCAATCATGCTATTAATGTGTAATTAAAACTGTTCCAGATGTAACTATGAACAGTTTTGGAAAGTTATCATTGCTTGTGTTCCTGTCTAATGGCAGGTTTTGTAGTCTTCAAAAGAAATTGAAATTTCTACTATGAATAAACTTTCAAACATCTTAAAGGGTTGTTTTGTGTAATCATTTGTTCTGACCAGTTACAAAAGTCATTGCTTGTTCATCACTAACTCTGAACTACCTTCACAGTACACTGAGTGTGCTTTGCCAAGGGTTTGTAAAAAGCAAGTGTCCCAACATTGCAGCCTGTTGAGGCAGGTAAACATGGAGACAAAGGAAAAACTCGTGTTCAGCTGGTGCTTATAGACCTGATATAATATACAACAAAACCACAGTGCAAAGATACTGTGTTTTAATACCCCGTTGGATTCCAGTTGACTCTAAAGTACCACTTAATGGGAGGTTGCTAAATAACACTTGCAATGCCTGCATTGCTCTGGACACTGAAAATATGGGCATGTTGGATAATTAGTGCACTTTTTAAACATTTGAAACATAATACTATATGCAGAAGCACTCCATAAACAACAGGTCCATGTTTTAGCAGCTCATACAACTTGGAAGCTTACAGCTGTGATTCTTTTTAACCTTGGAACCTGGAAAAGCTGGAAGATTTTCAAAGGTTGCATAGTCTACAAAAAAAATTGCAGTAATTGTGATAGCAAAACCTTTGGTTACATTCCTCACAAATCCTCTAAGTGTACCAAAAGAAAGGCATCAGAGAACATGGAGAGGTTTAGTAATGGATGTGGGGCAAGGGTACTGTGATTTCCTCAGTGAATTCATACCTGGGATCAGAGGTCTGCATAGCTGTGGCCCGTTGTTCACATAAAGCTTTATCCTGTCTGTCTAAAAACATTTTAAAAATTATTTACAAGTAAAATGAATAATTTGTAGGCCTCCAGAAACTCTGCAAAGGCAGAAGGGGAGGCTGGTATACCAGAGCTCCTGCTGTCAGCCTTCCTCACCTTCATACCCTCTGATTTACAGAATCATAGAATAGTTTGAGTTGGAATGAAACTTGAAAATCATCCAGTTCCAATCCCCCTGCCCGCGGCAGGGACACCTTTCACTATCCCAGGCTGCTCGGAGCTCCATCCAGCCTGGCCTAGAACACCTCCGGAGATGGGGCATCCACATCTTCTCTGGGCAACCTGTGTCAATGCCTCATCACCCGCACAGTAAAGAATTTCTTCCTAATGTCTAAACCAACTCTCTTTCAATTTGAACCCATTCCTCCTTGTTCCGCCGCTGCGAGCTCCTGTAAATAGTCTTGGCCCTATCTTTCCTGGCAGGTACTGCAGGTACTGGCAGGAGTTATCACTAACACCGCTCCCCTCGAGCTGTGCGGTGTCCCGGGGCTGCCTGGGTGCACGCTGCCCGCTGCTCATCCTCCTTTTCCTCGAACTCCGCCACAGAACGCCTAGCAGTGCCCAGGCGAGCCCGTTCCCGGGGCCGTTCCCGGGGCCGTTCCCGAGGCCGTTCCCGAGGCCGTTCCCGAGGCCGTTCCCGAGGCCGTTCCC